>JAWPHD010002510.1:0-253658 GCA_037043455.1 Cyrtodaria siliqua | reverse complement strand
GTTTTTGTTTAGTGTTTTTGTCGGCTGGTTGTTGGGTGTTAACAACCCCCCCCCCCCCCCCCACCCCCCCCCCCCACCTTGTTTTTGTTTTTGTGAGCTATGCGAGTATTCCCCATCTAAGTTAGGATAAGTTAGGATAATTAGGAAATATCAAAATTAAAATCATCTGTCAGAGTATTAACTTTCATACATCATCCAACCCCTTCCCCAAGAAGCGAAAACGGGGTTGGCTCGGATATGAAATAAAACCTTAATTTTGGCTTAAAAAACTTGCATATTGTAAATTAAAACATTTAATAGGTAATTAATTGTAAACAAGTTTTCGTATTTTTTTCAGTAAAAATGTTTTTTATATGTGATTTATTGTCGAAATAGCCGCTATAAAATACTACTAATATAAGCTTTCCCATCGCTTAATAGAATTAGGCGTGACCACGTAATGCTTGTCATAGATGTCACTTATTAATTCGCCATTTTTAATTATTGAACTGAAGTGGGTTTAACGGCGTATTAACACATGAACAGGTTATATGGCGCCTATAGATGCCATCAAGAAAAGAAGCGACAGTATCAGAAATGTTAGCATTGTTGAGTTGAATTTCCGTTTAGGATGGATAGTATTAACCATAGTAGAAAAGAGAAAGGATTGACCATGTTTAGTATATCATCCAGATACCGAGAGGTGTCATTAAAGGTTTCAATTACATCTGCCTAATTATCGGATGAAAAGAGAATGGATGAGAAAATTTGGAAATCGTCGATTTTAAGACTCAACATGAAATCTTTTTCATAAATGCAAGAACGAATATGCGACAGGAGGTGCATATGGGTATACCAATTTGTCTATAAACCGGCGTGAAGAAGGTCACGTGATCGTTATGGCGGTAAGGCGAATTTTTAGGCGCAGAAAAAAACAATACAATTTAGTGAATTTATAGATGTTAAAGATGCTTAACCAGATACGAACAAGTGCTAAATTAGTGCAAACGAGTTGATATGTGTTAACATGACAAAAGTGAATAGAAAGGATAAGGGAAAAGAAAATAGACGATATCAAAGGTATGGCTACTCACACCTATACCCACCCACCACTACGCCCACTATGTCCGAAATTTAGGTCATGTGACTGGGCCGAAAATGCATATCCATATTGGCCCGGTCACCTGACCGTTATTGGCCGCTCAACCTGACCGGCCAATAACCGGTCACATGATCGTTACAAGTATTGGCGATTGCTTTCTTTAGAATTTCTTTTGTTTTACCCTTTTTTCAGAGTATAAAATATTTTATTAACCAATTAATCAATTATAAATGTTACAAACTGCGAACAATACACATATATCGCAGCCTAAACTGGAAGCCCAACATTTTTTTTTTGGGGTTCCAAACACTATATTAGAGGGGAAAATGGAACCGTACCGGCTTCCGACCTTCCACCTGGCTGCGCCCCTGATTTTCTTTCCTGTTTACGATCACGTAACGAACGTTACAAGACGTCACTTTTTTAAACCATAACCTCACAACGAATGTAAATAAACAGCGGATTTAAACAGATACTCAGTAAAGGTAAACACTTTATCTTAATATTACAATCGCAACGCTTGATTATGTGTCATATTATTTTAAAAAGCTTAATCAATAAGAATAACCGATATTTAAACCTTTTTTCGCTGGTAAAATGGTGCTCTCTGACGAGTTTTGGGAGACACTTTTGAGGATAAAAAGAGCATAGCCTCGAGGTTTGCGGTGCCTAAAAGCAGCTACGCTACGCCACTAGAAACTTTTTTTTTTTTAGAAAACGTAAAATTCTAGGCCTACTGAATATCTAATTGGAAATGTGTGATTTGGCTCATCGGTTCAGCTGAAATTAATTTAATTCACATTATATATGATAAAAATAACATTGTAACGGTTTAATAAAGAGAAAATGCGTATATATATATGATAAAAAGATTAAAACATTGGTGATGCGTTATTGCCGGTTTTGCCCGTCATATCGTCCCTCGACCAATATCGGCCCACAGGCTGGCTTTAGCCTGTGGGCCGATATTGGTCTAGGGACGATGGCTTTAGCCTGTGGGCCGATATTGGGGTCTCGGGCCGATATGACGGGCAATAACGCATCACCCATGTATTAATCTCTAAATATATAACGTCGCCGTATGATAACGTCGTATGGTATGATAACGTCGAATGGCTACAAAACCGAAAAACGTAACTACCTCTTCGATTTCCGTAATCCGATCGGAACTCTTCGCCAATTTCCGTACTCGGTTAATGTGGCTCGGAAAGTACTGGGTGCCGCTCAATGGTTTTTGGAAGCAAAATGATGAATTTGGTTCAGTTTTCGATTGTTGCTAAATAGTGCTCTTTTTTATAATGTGGTTTTGATGACAATATTGCAGATTTGTGAGTGATTTTGATCAATTTCTTTATCATTATACTTTTTAACAAAATAAATCCCAAACTATGTGTAGTTGAAATCAAGACGTTTCGGCCCCAAACTGTTCGTTCGGTCCCAAACAGTTCGTTCCATATAATAACTGATAGTTTCGAAGCATTTGTTGCGTTTTCCAAATATATACTTTAATATTACAGTTGATTTGAAGGGAAAAGAGGAAGAGATATTGGAATTATAATTCTGTTGTATTCTAGGAGTGATTGTTTACTGTTTTGTCAGTCGAGAGTGATATGTCAGCTGCATGCATATTTTATCAGTAAATCAATTAATAAAAGACTAAACAAAGAAGATATGATTCATGAAGTCCATACTGACGTCCATGCTACTTGATATATTGTTAAATTATGCTTATATGGTCTGCAAGTATATATTTGTTCTTCAATCCACAGACATTGGGGTACACCTTTGACATGAGGGTTAGTTTATTGCAAGATATATATAATATACATATATCATCTAGTGAAAAGATTCCAGATATCGCAGATATCATATATTTAATATAAAAAAATATGAAAATAGTTTATTCAACACTACAACTATGTGATGAATGATACATCAAATGTATTTATTTTGTAAGTGGTATACCAGTCTTTTCTAGACGCATCAAATATTTTTAAAATGTTCCAATTCATGATAAAAAATTCAAATCACGCAAAATATGGTGTTAGCACTGTGTTTTTCAGTTCTTAAGTTTGAATTGGTTATATAATTTGAATAGAAATGTCGAAAAATGTTTAAATTAACCTGATGCATAACCCAGGATAGCACTAGTCCTTCATAATAAGACTTCGCATTTGTATATTTCACATTTCTTGTCTCCTTTTTCTTTTGATTTTTTAATATTTTTTGGTATTTTGCCTTAATGCGAACAGCAGTCAATATGAAAAAATAAGCATCACAATAATGAAGATTAAACTTGAAAAAAACTGCTATGTAATGTCTAAACATTTTGATATATGTTTACATAATTGTTCTTGGCATTGATCTCAGCTCTCCGAAGAGCCCAGTGAAACCTAGCGTTCTTTTTTTCAACATTTCAATTGAAGAGAATCCCAGTTAAAATGATAATAAATATAATAACAGTCGCGAAAGAAAAGATTGCAGTTAGAAGAGTTTATGGATGTGTAAACGTCTTGAAAATTGGTCGGCATCATATGTTAGGTTTCATCCTGATATGCTTCAAACTGCAATAATGGCTAACGACGTTGCGTTGTAAACCTTCGCCTCACCGCTGAGGGTTTCAATCCCACTGGGAGCTCAACTTGTAAGTGAGGAAGTGTCGATTCTTATAGATGGCGTGAGAGGGCTGGCGTGGCGCAGTCGGTAGCGCGGCGGATTTGTAACCGGAGGCCCCGGGTTCAATCCTCCGTGGTGCCACTGAGTTCCGTCGGTGTGTTCTTGGGCAAGACACTTTTCCTTAGCCTCGTCCGTCGGATGGGGACGTAAACCGGGCGGTCCCGTTTATCGGTCTATCAACCGAGCACGTTAAAGAACCATAGGAATCTATTCGATAATAAGAGTAGGGCAGGTTCCCGGATTCCTATGTATCCTTCCCCTCTCTCTGGGGCGGCTCTAAATAACCTGTACTGTGTTGATGAGCCGTTAAACAACATTCAATTCAATTCAATTATAGATGGCGTGAGGTGTACAATACTGGTTCTACCCAGGAAAAGTGGGTGGTCTGCCTCCACCACAAAAAACATGCCGTCGTATATAACCTTACATGTGTTGATAATGACGTAAAACACCATACAAACAAACAAACAAACAAATCATCAGCGGCCTCGGTAGCTCAGTGGATAAGGCCCATGATTTAGAGCTACAGACCTCATGTCTGAGAAATCTCATCTCGATCCCTGTGAGGTTGCTGTCCCAATATAATCTAATAATTTTTATGATGTGTAAAACTGTATTTCATTGATTCATTTATGGATTCAGTTATTGATTCATCATTTATTGATTAATTCGTTCATTCATTCATTCTTTCTTTCTTTCTTTCTTTCTTTCTTTCTTTCTTTCTTTCTTTCTTTTTTTCTTTCTTTCTTTCTTTCTTTCTTCATCACAATGAACATGTTTAATAATATAAAATGAGGATCCGGTTTCAAGCCTCAATGGCGCGCCACTGAGTTTCATCGGTTCTTGGGCAAGAAACTTTCCCTTAGCGCGTCTGCCTGAAAGGGATGTAAAAAGGGCGGTCTTGTGTATCAATTCTATTCTCCGATCATCTATCTTAGAGCACTTGCAAGTTAAACCAACACAAAATCTAAACATAAAAATTTAATCATTAGGCCAAAAAATAAAAATAGATGTGTTTCCGGTGGCCCTACCGACCCTAAAACTTTTATACAAAAAATATTTTTCCCCCAGTTTGTTCTGAACGATGATTTATTCCATAGCTTACATCAATAGGGCTGGCGTGGCGCAGTCGGTAGCGCGAAGGATTTGTAACTGGAGGCCCCGGGTTCAATCCTCCGTGGTGCCACTGAGTTTCGTCGATGTGTTCTTGGGCAAGACACTTTCCCTTATCCTCGTCCATCGGATGGGGACGTAAACCGAGCGGTCCCGGGTATCGGTCTATCATCCGAGCACGTTAAATAACCATAGAAATTTATTCGATAATAGGAGTAGGGCACGGTTCCCGTATTCCTATGTATCCTTCCATTCTCTCTGGGGCGGCTCTAAATAACCTATACTGTGTTGGTGAGCCGTTAAACAACATTCAGTTCAGTTCAATTCATGGAAGTAAAACATAACACCATTCTATATTTTCTGTATTCCACTGGGCACTGGTGGTATAACTATGCAAATTATTACCGAATTACACAGCAAACTTGTAAAATATTTAGGTTAGTCATATGATTTTCCTGGAATGTCATACGATACATTTAGAGTTGAACATTTTTATTTCGTGTGAACAATACGACGCTTATAAACTATTAAACTAATTAGTAAAATGCATGTTAAACAATGGTCTTCTGGTTTAAAGTGTTCTATAATTTGTAACAGTAATGCATAATTTAACTGTGGCGGTCTTATGTCGAGGTTAACTGACAACATCAAAGAGAAACTTTCTCGTTGTATCGTCAACTTGTATGTGTTTTTTGTGATTTGCTAAAAAAAAAGCAATAAAAAAGCCTACCGACCTAACCTATTTTTTTAGAGCATGCAATAGGAAACACATCTATTTTTATTTTTGGCCTTAGTAAGAGTAGGACAGGTTCCCAGATTCCTATGTATCATTTCTTTCTCTCTGGGGCAGTTCTTAATAGCATATGCTGTAATGTGTTCATAAGCTTAGTTAGCACTGCTCCTTAAATACGTTATGATACACATGCTTGCACTCACAGGGTGTGGTATCATATACCCCTACAACTATATACCTATAATACATATATATTATATGTATATATAAACAGGGCCTTCCCCAGGAATGTTTTATTAAGAAGTACGGGAATAAGTACGGACGACGAACTGGGGGATGGACCGAAAAAAAGAAGAGATTTGGCATATATCTAGTATCATAAGAAATTGAATTAAAAAGATACTTAAACTATCATTTTATTGGGAATTCATTATTTTATTTCATTTAGGAAAAAAACAATAAAATCTTTAACGTCATTGATAATCCAATTGATCTGACATGCATGCTGGTAAAGCTACAATCTTCTTGTTTTCTAATTACAATTAACTAATTATCAAACAATAATTGACTGATCCCATTACGATAGTATAAAAGGATAGAGTGAAGAAGAGATCTTACCCGTGAGGGTGTGCAGCAGTATAGAGAGAAAGAGATAGTCATAGTATATGTATTTTTTACTTAACTATATGCATATACTATTACTAAGAGAATATATCCTTAGATCACTGATATACTATATCACTATCTCTTCTTTTCTTTATTCTTCTATACTAGTATCGTAATGGAAGGATATGGATTTTATTACTCATTCAAATTACCTGCTATTATAAATCAAACATCCAATTAGAGCACAAAATACACATCTACGAACGGCAAGATGATTTTTGATATGTGCCATCCTCCGTCTAGGGTGCATCTATAAACGTCCGTATGTCAAAAAAGCACTCAAAGACGTTAAATAAATTAGACTAACATCCAATGTACCGTCACGGCAAACAAATCTAACTTCTCGTAAGCCGCGATCCTTTAAATTTCCAATCAAAAGAGGCCTATTATGTAATTAAGTGTGTTTTTAGTTCTAAGGATTATATTCCCTCCACGTTTTAACCATTAGGACATGCTACAGGTATAGGTACAATGGAGTCTGGACTAACTTAAGTAATTAACCAATATTAATCCAATAATATAGCATTAAGGGTGCTAACAAATCAGTATGCAAACAGTGCCAAACACGCTCAGTCTATTTGTGTATTTCGCTGACAAAAAGTGCATGTAGGATGTCAACACTATATTGTATACAAGAGAAAAATCTCTATGATATTTGAAGGCGTCAAGCTATTGAATTTTACGATCTCGGATTAAACAACAAATCACGTCATGTCTGTTCAGGGGTGTCATTAACTTTTCAATTAAACAACCCGGAGAGCAGCCGGGTATTATGATCAATAGTTATTATACTTGTATTATATACTAGTAAACATAATTATAGTAGCCGGTAATCTGAGCCTTCCCTGACCTTACCAGCCATTTTTACGATTCTGATATTTCATCTGGCTGTAAAAGCCGCAGAAAAAGACTTTTACTTTTAGGGTCAGAGAAGGTTTCGGATTAAGTAGCCGTGTAGACCAGTCAAAGTAGCATGGGGAAATCCCCGGCTACCGCCTCTTAATGACACCCCTGCTGTTTCAGAAGTTAAGCAATAAATGGCTGGGGAAGGTCCTGTATATAGGGGGTGTGGTGTATGAATACCAGGGCCGTAGCTAGGGATTTTAGAATGTGTACGCAAACAGTCTAGTGGGGTATAGGGGCATGCTCCCCTGGAAATCTTTTTTCCTAAACCGTCTTTGGTGCAATCTGGGGGAACTTTCGCAACAAAATGAGACTGATATTGTCTTTGAATTAAATGTTTTTCTAGAGCTAAATGAAGAAGTTACCTGAACCCCACCACCTTATTGCATTTTTGAGCTTTTTATGTTTTTCAATATTTGGGACAATATGTACGAAACTGCGTACTTTGCGTACAAACTACAGGTAGCTACGCGCCTAAATACTGATACCACACCATGTGCTATTGTTTGGGGCGCTTGTTTCAGCCAAAGGTCTTTTGGCGATAATTTCATTAATATACGATCAATCAATAAAAGCTATACATCGATCTGTAGATCTTTTTTGGTGGTAATGGAAAATTCACAAGAGCGATTCTTGGTCATGATCACTTTCATACTATCTTTGTTAAACTTGTTAAAAATGTTATCAAAAGAGGTTATGACCCTATCATTTTGCAACGTACTGCATGCTTGGTGGTGGACCCTTTTACAGTTCGCCACTATGCTTTCCTCTTTAATTGTACAATGACCGGACAGGCTGTGGATCCTATGATGACGCCTACCTAAAGCCCATTGGGACGGTGGCGTTTGGTTTTTGTCTACGATCTTTCTTGTCGTGCCCTTACTGGTTTATTCTCTTGTTGCTCTGGCTTCTGCCAAGTCATTGAATACCTTCATTGTGGCTTTCTAGGCTATTGTTTTTGGTATTGTATTACAGGAGCATATTTGTGTTTTACTTATATTGCCTATTGATGCTAGATTAGATCATGGCGGGGATTTCTTTATTTACACTGTCCTGTTTTAATGGGATGACAGTAGGGTAAGTTTGAGGTTTGGTGCGCACTAGAACCGGTTTAATCCCCCAGTGGCCTACTTTGCGACTGACCGTTCCAAGGTGGAAGCCCTATTGTCAACCCTTTTGTGTTTGTGATGTCGTTTGCATTTATTATTAATTTTGCCTTCTTCTTTGTCTGTTTACGTGTTTGTTTCTGTGTTTTGTGGTTGATTGTCCTCATAGAATGAAACTTTCCCTGTCCGATCTTTTTATTTCTTTACCCTTTCTGTATATTTATACAGCAATCAATTTTTGAAATCCCCCATTCAGTTTTGACCTCCCAATTCTATAAACAAATCGTCTGCGTGAAATTGCATAGACCCTTGCATTGATTTGGGTCAGTCTATTTAGGTAGTGAAGGGTAGATTGATTGCTGCAGTAATCTAAAGGTGAAGTCTTGTGTTGTTTCACATGGTGCTTAAATTAAAATAAATTAAGCTATCCGTGCTGTTGTTTAAATAAAGCTATGTAGAGATTTGGGGTTTTATAATTATTTACTATTATTTTAAGCTGTTAAGATTAAAACTATAACAATAAATAAAAAGTGAAATGGGGTGGAGAGTGGGTTTTAAGTGTTGCTGTTAGATGAAGAGGATGTGAAGCTATTATAAATTAAGAAACGTACAAGTTTGACGGAAATACCATATTGATTATTGTTTACCTCTGTATGAATCAATTATTATTTCAGTAACATCTTTGACTACTTCCTGATAAAATAAATAAATATTTTCGTCAGCACTCGCCATATTGTTTATCTTATAATTGAAGAGCTCGCTACCGCAAGAGTACTTTCCGAGTTGGATTCCCGAGTGACGGAACAAGTTTAACAAAGATAGTATGAAAGTGATCATGACCAAGAATCTTACGAAGTTTGTAAATCACATCACCATAGAAGTCAGTTTGTGATAGTCCTTGTCTCAGAAGAGTTCTTAAATTACTTATATATTTGGAAAGAAGATCCGGGTTACGATAATAACATTTAACACAGGTTTTACGAAGTTTATGGTAACGGTCGGGGAACATCCCCATCTAAATTAGGATAAGTTAGGATAATTAGGAATATCAAAATTAAAATCATCTGTCAGAGTATTAACTTTCATACCTCATCCAACCCCTTCCCCAAGAAGCGAAAACGGGGTTGGCTCGGATATGAAATAAAACCTTAATTTTGGCTTAAAAAACTTGCATATTGTAAATTAAAACATTTAATAGGTAATTAATTGTAAACAAGTTTTCGTATTTTTTCAGTAAAAATGTTTTTTATATGTGATTTATTGTCGAAATAGCCGCTATAAAATACTACTAATATAAGCTTTCCCATCGCTTAATAGAATTAAGGCGTGACCACGTAATGCTTGTCATAGATGTCACTTATTAATTCGAAATTTTTAATTATTGAACTGAAGTGGGTTTTACGGCGTATTAACACATGAAAGGTTATATGGCGCCTATAGATGCCAATCAAGAAAAGAAGCGACAGTATCAGAAATGTTAGCATTGTTGAGTTGAATTTCCGTTTAGGATGGATAGTATTAACCATAGTAGAAAAGATAAAGGATTGTCCATGTTTAGTATATCATCCAGATACCGAGAGGTGTCATTAAAGGTTTCAATTACATCTGCCTAAGTATCGGATGAAAAGAGAATGGAATGAGAAATTTGGAAATCGTCGATTTTAAGACTCAACATGAAATCTTTTTCATAAATGCAAGAACGAATATGCGACAGGAGGTGCATATGGGTATACCAATTTGTCTATAAACGGCGTGAAGAAGGTCACGTGATCGTTATGGCGGTAAGGCGGAATTTTTAGGCGCAGAAAAAAACAATACAATTTAGTGAATTTATAGATGTTAAAGATGCTTAACCAGATACGAACAAGTGCTAAATTAGTGTAAACGTGTTGATATGTGTTAACATGACGAAAGGGAATAGAAAGGATAAGGGAAAAAGAAAATAGACGATATCAAAGGTATGGCTACTCACACCTATACCCCACCCTCCACTACGCCCACTATGTCCGAAATGACGAACACAACAGAAGTTTTAAGTCAGTCAATGAACATTTTTTATGAACAACAGTGTGAGTCCCCTATTATGAATATGTTTCCGCCACCACCACAATATGTTCCAAAGCCGACTATGAACAATAACAATGGACGTATGCAACAAAATGGCCGCTCACAAGCTATGCAGCAAAATGTTCATCCTGATATACATCTAGGTCATGAACACAATATGTACAGCCAAACAGAGAATAACGGTATTCCGCAATGGGCGGCTAGTGCTGCAATCTTGGTCATCAATTGCATGGTGTACAAACCCAGCTGGAAGGTCAAAACAAACGGTGGCAGTCAATAGAGTGTAAACTTGAAAACCAAAACAAACGCATGACAGTCATGGAACTACAACTGTCACAGATAAGTGATCTTAAACAAAATATAAACAAAACAAACAACACAATTGATAATATAGGAACAGAGGTAAAACAGCTAAAACATAAAGTCAATGAATATGACCAAACGATACAACAATACAGTGACATATGCGATGATATTATCAGTACAAATACAAATGTAGACACAACTCTTGGATCACTGTTCGATAAAATAAACATTCTAGAGAAGACACAAAGTGAAATATGTTCCAAACAAGAACAAACAGATGAAAAGATGATAGATATTCAGTGGAGAAGTATGAGAGAAAATCTGATTTTCAGTGGTATCCCGGAAAATACAATACTCACAGAATATGAAAATTGTGAAACCGTAATTAAGGATTTCATAAAGTCTGAAATGAAAGTTACCAAGGATATAGAGTTTGATAGAGTACACAGATTGAGACGATATAACCCGAGGCAGAATTACCCACGACCTATAATTGCTAAATTTTCAAACTTCAAGGATAAAGAGCATGTGAGGTTTGCGGCCCCCAAAACATTAATAGGAACACGATATAGAGTGAAAGAGCGCTTTCCCATAGAAATTGAAAACAAAAGGAAATTGCTATACGACGAAGCGCAACATGCAAGACAAGACAAAAACAATAGAGTCAAACTAGTAAGAGACAAATTATTCGTAAACGGTAGGCAATTCCACCGGAAGCACCCAACGACCGTGCACACGTGTTTAATGAACGCTTTTCACATAGGGACCAACATCCATAGGAACAACAAAAATGGCAACAACAACAACAACATGGAGGATATGCCATGGGGGAGCAACATCAGCAAGCAAGACAACAACAACAACAACAGGGGCATCCTCAACAACAACACGGACGGAATGAAAGGGGACAACAGCATCAACGCCAGCATCAGGAAAGAGAACAACACAAACGTTACAACGTGAGGTTGAAAAGAACAACACCGCCAACAACAAAAACAACTGTTACAAAAACAGCAACAAGAATTTGTACAAAGACAACAACAGGGACAACACCAACAGGGACAGCAAACATCAAATAGACTTATGTACGAACGAAATCGCAACTCAGGAAATCTATTCACGCCGATTTTAAAAACATTTAACAATGAAAACAATGAGAGGATAACGACATGCAACAGTAACTCAGTTTTGGGTGACAGCTGCGTAGACGATTGGGGGAGTAGAACTTCGCTTGCCGGCAAAAAGAAGCCAACATCGCCACTAGTCGCCGAATTTATTTAAAAAAAACAAAAGGATCGCGCAGAGGATACTGACACATCAGATTCTGGGGAGATGGACGCACAAAACAGTGAAACTTATACATGTACTTTACCACTGCATGTACCGCAGACAGAAACACCATCGATCGGGTCAGAAAGTGTAACGCTCACCGAAGGGCCGACCATTCACTCAAATAACAATAGCCATTCAAACAACGAACATATTGTGCACGACTGTAATCCGGTCAGCTCGTTGAATAACGGGGATGATTAGCAAAGCGTGGGAGACAGCTATTGTCCTTTATTGAAAGACAGTGACAATTCTCGTGCAGGTATCTCGGTCAGGCACACATTTAATCATTTTGAACATACAGATATTTTAAATGTCTGTGGACATGCCTATAATGAAACACCGATTGCACAACCAGGTAAACCTGTTCCACAATTCAAGCTGAATATTTTGTCATTAAATGTTTGTGGTTTAATGTCTAAGCTAAAATGTCCAGATTTTATTTCCTTTATAAAAAAATATGACATTATTGGAATACAAGAAAGCAAAACAGATGATATCGATGTAGTGGATATTTCAGGTTATTGCGTTTATTATAATAATAGAAAACGGATTTCAAGGCGCCGGTCTGGTGGTATTGTTTTACTTATTAAAGAACAATTGCTGCCAATGTTCAAAGTAGATCATGCACATTCTAGTAAGCTTGTTTTATGGTTCACGATTTCCAAAGATTTAATATTAACACATGAAAACCTTAGTTTTAATGGGATGACAGTAGGGTAAGTGTGAGGTTTGGTGAATCCTAGAACCGGTTTAAACCCCCAGTGGCCTACTTTGCTACTGACCGTTCCAAGGCGGTAGCCCTATTGTCAACCCTTTGGTGTTTGTGATGTGGTTTACTTTTATTATTACTTTTGCCTTCTTGTTTGTCTGTTTCCATGTTTGTTTCTGTGTTTTGTGGTTGACTGTCCTCCTTGAATGCTACTTTCCCTGTCCGATCTTTTTATATTTCTTTAAATGTGGCGTAGTTTATATACCACCTTATGGTTCAAAATACATGACTGATGACCCATACCTTGAAATTCAAAATGAATTATTCAGATACTGTGGTGAGTCATACAATATTATTTTACTTGTAAAGATTTTAACTCCAGAACAAGCTGTTTAAATGATTTTGTACAAATAGATGAGCAAATTACCGATTTATATGGTCTCCAGGAACTCCACGATGAAGGAGAAGCAATATTAGATTTGTTTAAAACGTTTAATATTCCGACTGAGAGAAATAGTGTGGACAAACGGCCAAACGCCTACGGCTACAAATTGTTGGACTTCTGTAAAAATAATAATTTATTTATTTTAAATGGTAGAATAGGCTCAGATATGCAGAGCCCAAAATTTACTTGCAAAGATAAAAGTACTGTTGATTATTTCCTGTCATCAGCCAATAATTTCGAAGTTATAGATAACCTTGAAGTTCTTGATTTTCCCAGCTTATTTTCCGATGTGCATTGTCCCATTTTACTGACAATTAATACGGATTATGAACAAAATTTAGCTCAAACACAATGCCTGAGTAGCGCTACACAAAAGGTCAAATTATGGGACGTAGATAAAGCTGATATATTCGTTGATAATTTCGACATATTACGAGCTTGCGAAATTGAAACCAAGTTAGATTTACTTACAGGAAAAGAAAATGTTACAATATTTGATATAAATGAAGTTGTTGAAAATGTAACCATTCTTTTTGAATCGTGTGCAAAACAGTCATTTGGAGTTTGTAAAACTAAAAGTGTTAATATGAAAGTTAAACCATGGTTTAATAAGGAATGTACACGAGCAAGAAATGTATATCACACTACTCGACGATTATACAATAAATATAAGAGTACATATTATAAAAAATATTTTAAAAATTGTAAGTAAAAATATAAATTTACATTAGCCTTAAATCACAAAAAATATAAATCCGACAGAATAAATAAACTAAGAAGTTTAAAAGGCATAAACCCCAGGCAATACTGGAAAATCATAAATGGGAATAAGAAGAACGAAACTGTTAAGGCATCCCTTGACACTTTTTACACATATTTTAAAAATATTAACACAAGAGAATATTCAGAAAGTCATGCGGAGCTCCATGTGGAAAGTAACGAAATTAATGACGAAATTAATCATCCAATCAATGAGGAAGAAATAAAAAAAAAGCAGTTAGACTATTAAAAAAACAATAAATCTCCCGGAACCGACAACGTAATAAATTAACATATAAAGTCGACAATTAATACTATGTTACCAATTTATACTAAACTTTTTAATCTGATTTTTGATAATGGGATCGTTCCGGAAAACTGGACTTTAGGAATTATTAAGCCTATCTTTAAAAACAAAGGAGATGCAACCCTACCTGAAAACTATCGTCCCATTACACTTCGAAGCTGTTTTGGAAAAAAATTTACGTGTATACTCAATAACAGACTTAACCAGTATGCTGAACAATGTCAACTTCTAACATCTACACAAGCAGGATTTAAAAAAAACACTCGACTATAGATATTCTATTTATTATTAATGGCTTGCTAGACATAGTTAAAAATAGTAAGAAAAAACTGTTTTGTTGCTTTGTAGATTTCAAACAGGCGTTTGATAACATATGGAGAGATGGTCTTTGGTACAAATTGCTGCAAAGTGGCATAAATGGAAAATGTTTTACTATAATTCACAGTTTATATAATGACATTAAATCGCAAATTAAAACAAACGAGGGTTCTACAAACTTCTTCGGTTGTAATAACGGTGTAAGGCAAGGTGAAAACCTTTCACTCTTTTTTATTTTCAATTTTTCTCAACGATCTTGAATCTTACTTAGATAGGGATATAAATGGTGTTGTAAATGTGGATGATAATCATGCCTATCTAAAGTTATTTGTACTTTTGTATGCTGACGACACAGTAATATTTAGTGATGATTAACATGATTTACAAAACGCATTAAACAGCTTTGAAAAATATTGCACCGAATGGAAATTAAATGGTAATACATCTAAAACAAAAATAATGATTTTTAGCAAAGGCAGACTTAAGCAAAATCTTAAATTTACATTAAATAATGAAATCGTTAAAACACGAATCATCTCATTCTGGTCTAAACTCATTGCTAATGAAATGGATAATAAACTATCCTCCCTAGTATATTCTGTAGTGCACGCATTACAGGAAAATAAAATGATAAAGTCAGAGTGGTTAAACAATGTTAAAAACGAAATATGCTTTCTAGGTTTCTCTGGAATATGGTATTCACAGAGTTTTAGTAATGCGAAATGGCTTGTAAAATCATCAAAACAAAAACTGAAGGATATATGTATACAAAAATGGTCATCGACTGTTAATATCTCATCATAGAGTATTATTTATAGAATGTTTAAAAACACATTTGAACAAAGCCCATATATCTCATTATTGCCTCCCTTACTTTGTAAACGCTTTTTTATGTTCCGCACACATAACCATAGGCTTCCAATAGAAATTGGAAGATGGCAAAGTATACCTTTAAACGAAAGACGGTGTATGTATTGCGAACATGACGTCGGAGACGAATTCCATTATTTATTAGTTTGTAATCAATTCAAGGAACAAAAAACGAAATATATAAAACCGTACTATTTTAGACACCCAAATGCTATAAAATTTGAAAACTTAATGACTGTTAAACATCCGATTATACTCAAGAAACTGTGTATTTTTATCGATATCATTATGAAAAACTTTAATTAGTATGCAAATTCAAATTGTATGTGATATATAGAGAATTGTTTAGACAAAAGATATAATATGTAGAAGAAACATTGTTATAAGTTTAAAATATAAAGATGTTCGCTTTAAAGTGTAAATATCCCCTTTTCCTTTCTTTTTCTATTTCGTTTTCTCAGAAAAAGTTATGAAACAAAGGACATATTTCACTTGTTAACTATTTATATGCTTTACTATCCATCTAACATGTTCCTATCGTTTCGCTTTCGTACGATCAGGTTCTTTGTTAAATGAATAGTAGTTTCACGATCGATAATATAAGTGTTGATGTGTGCGCTTGCATTGCATAGAATGTTATATATATATATATATATATATGTGTGTGTGTGTGTGTGTGATTGTTACATATAATACTGTAAATATGTTTACACCAAAGCCAGACAAGGCAACACAATACCGACATAACAATTTAAGCAAATATAGGACAAAGAAAGAGAATTACTTACCATAGTGCTAAACGAAATCCGAACCATGTAATGCTACATTTATGAACAGAACAGAACAGAACAGATATTTTATTAAGATTTGTACATAGTACATCATCATACAAACATTACATACAAATACATTAAACATATAGTCACGTAATAGATATAAAAGATTTTCTTTTACAAACAAATGTTGAATTATATTACTTTAGTTCACATTTGTAATACAATATTCCTTAAAGATTATGAAATTTAATAGAATGAGAATGAACAACATGCTTAAACATTTAAAATTGATTTTCTTATTTCTAAGGCTTCCTTGGTATATTTTGAAATTTTATATAATACAGTTTTATTATGAGAGCTAATCAAATCTAAAAACTTGAACATTGATGGTCTTTGGTAATAATACTTTTTCAAATACTGCTTACGCAAATCTACAAAACATGGACATATACATATAAAGTGAAACTCATCTTCTATATCGCCTGAATTACAACAAAGGCAATATCTTTCATTTTTTGGTATTCTATTTCTATCATAACGCCCAGTTTGAATTCTAAGAGGATGAACAGAAAGTCTTAGTCTAGTATAAAACAATCTCAAATTACAAGGTAATATATCAAGATAGTTTTCATAGTCAAATTGCATTTTTACTAAGCTATAGTTTTCAAGAACTGTACTATTTTCTATAGAACTAAACCATTCCTGAATAAAATTATCAATAACTTTTTGCTTAAAAATATTTGGAAATACTTTGGGGTTTACAAAATGATTGTTCTCAAATATATCGGTAAATCCGTAATTATTTAACATGGTTTTAACGTTTGATACCCAGTTCTTACATCCTTTATTACAATCATTTAGCCCTTGTTCGTATACTTTTTTTATTATTATATTATCAGTATTAATAATTTTACACCAATAACTTATTATCCTTGCATATCGTGATATATATAAGGGATATCTACCCAGCTCTCCGTAAACACCCACAGTACATGTATTCATTTTAACATTCAATAAACGTTTACAGAATTTTAAATGTATTCGCTCTATAACTTTCGACCTTGTATACCCCCAGATTTCGCTTGCATAATTTAAAATAGAACCAACGAACGCATCAAACAACTGACATAGTAGTTTTGGCTTTAAACGAATTTTTTTACAGTTAAATAATAGAGTGTTTAATGCCTTAAGCGCCTTGCCGACTAAGTGTTTATGTCCACAAGTGAAAGTGATTACACATGACTGATAGAATAAAGCGGCTACCGTATAAACTGCAATACGCTCGAACATCACGTGCATCATGTGTTTTCTTTATTTATTGACATACTACAATCTTGTAAAGATACTAAGACATAAGATCGTCTGTGAATTATTATCTTTCTAGGTCCATACATTAGAGTCAATATTGAATCTTGAATCTTGATGAACATATAAAACATTTCTTTTTAGTTTAAGAAAAAAATACAAAACACGAAATTTAATATAGTATCCATATAGTACACACCAATAGTGTACATAATTAAATCTGCATTCAATTTTATAAATGTGTATGGTATTGAAATGACGGAGAAAAGAACATCAAAACGTATGTTTTTTGTTTTTGTTTTTGTTTTTCATAGAATACATTGATATGTATAAATAAACACAATATCTCCCTCCCACCTAATCACGTATTAGATATAGACACTATATTATGTTGACTGTCTAGAGTTTGTGCAGAGTCAACTTAGAGACTCTTTTTTCCTTACCTTGCTACTATTTACATTGAATTGTGTTTAAATTGCCATTCCGCCATAATGACATTATTATCATGCATTGACTATGTTGATTCCATTGCTTTTTGCTTAATATGTAAACCTTGGTGAAATAAAGAAAGCGTTAATGACCTGTTATATCGGACGAAAATATTATCTAATAGGAAAATGAGTGCTTCACAAACTTCTTGGCAGGTCCACATATGGTAATGGTCTAAACTGCTGTTAGTAAAAAAACGCTTTAATATTATTAAATGGCCAAAAATGTAATTTTTTCTCTAGTGATTTATTTTTTGGATTGAGAGCAAGAAGCTTGTCTAGGATGACATATTGAACATTGACAACCCGTTCTTTTCTACTATGGTTAATAATATATATCCTAAAGAACTTCAACTTAACAAAGCTGATATTTCTGATATTAACGCTTCTTTTCTCGATTTACGTCTCTCTATTGAAAATGTTGAAATAATTTGCAAAATCTATGACAAGAGAGATGATTTTAATTTTGATGTTGTTAATTATCACCATTTAGATGATGGGGATGTTCCCCGAGCAACTTCTTATGGGATCTATGTGTCAACTTATTCGTTTGTCTATTCCACGGTGAATTTGTTGAATAAACAAATACAATAATTAAAGAGTTTAAAATCAAAATTATTCTCAAACATATGGAAAAATAAAGTGTGTTTTGTATAAAAGGGCTGATTTCTCTACACTGGATAAATGCTACACACATTCAGATGATAATCTACAACATTTGACAAATTCATTTATATTGATTATGCATTGTTGACATTACGCCCTAACTAACATATTTGTGGAAACAAAACAATTCTCTTTTGACAGCTTCCCAGATATAAACACACCGATTAACATCCCTATAATTGTTAACTCTCAGGCTACTTAATTGTTAGTGTGAATGAAAGAAGCTGTTGACGTTTATCTACATGCATGAATGAAATTGCATTCAAAGGCACGCGAACATTTACTCCAGCAGGGCTACCATTACAATAAACTTCGAACAACCTTTGCAAAATGTTATTATCGTAACCCCCATCTACATTTAAAATATAAAAAAAAGTAATTTAAGAACTCTTCTGCGACAAGGACTATCACAACCTATGGTGATGTGATTTACAAACTTCGTAAGATCCTTGGTCATATCACTTTCGTACACTCTTTATAAAACGTGTTAAAAGGATTATCAAAAGAGGTTATGACCCTATCATTAGCGCAAGGTACTGCATGTTTAGTGGTTGACCCATTTACTGTTCGCCACTTGACCCATTTACAGTTCGCCACTATGCTTTCCTCTTTGATTGTGCGATGACCGGACAGATTGTGGACCCTATGATGACGTTTACCTAAATCCTTATAGGACGGTAGCGGTTGATTCTTTAATCTTGTCTTGTCGTACCCTAAACGGTTTGTTCTCTTGATGCTCTGGCTTCTGCCAAGTCACTGAATACTTACTTTGTGGCTTTCTAGGTTTTTTGTTTTATATTATATATACAAGATCGTTTAGGTGTTTTAATTATTTTGCCTATTAACGCTGCCTTGTTTGTTAGAGATTATAACCTGGCGGGAATATCTTTATTTACACTGTCCCGTTTATTGTGATGACAATAGGGTAAGAGTGAGGTTTGCTGCAATCGAGTACATGGTTTAAACTCCCACCAGCGGCCTTCTTGCCACTGACCGTTCCAGTGCGGTAGCCCTATTGTCAAGCCTTGTGTGTTTGTGATGTCTTATCTTGACTATTATTCATCTTTATATATAGTTGTTCTTTCTTTCTTTGTGTGTTTGTTGTTGACTGTCGTCCTTTCCTGTTTGCTTTATATATCTACTTTTACTTGGTATGTTGGTAGACGGCAATGAGGGGATTATGAACCTTATTTTATTTTGTTGATTTGACAAAAATGTGGTTACTATGGCAAGGGAAATAGTAAAATTATACAAAATATATGGATCCTTTGATAACAAAAGAAATGATTAAGACAATATAACGAAAATGTGTGTGTGGGTAAAACGGAGATCATACACATTTTATTGATATGCCAAAAATTGTGGTTGCAATGGCAACAGAAATTGAAAAGTACATACAATACAGTGTTAGTAAAAATAGACAAATGTTTCCGCTCAATAACTTTAGTCAGGAATGAGATATTGTAAAGTAACTTTATTGGTATGTAACGTATAGAAAATGAAAGTTTGGAATTGTATTTGGACCACTGGGGTCCATGTTAAGGTCTCTGTTACTGAAAATATAAAAATGATTTCCGCTCAATAACTTTAATTATAAATGAAATATTGGAATGAAACTTTATAGGTATGTAGCTTATATGAAAAAGAAGCTTGGGATTGCATTTGGGGTCACTGGGATTAAGGTAAAGGTCACTGTTACTCAAAATAGTTTCCGTTCAATTACATTAGTTAGAAATTAGGTATTTTCCTGAAACTTGGTGTGTTGGTAGCTTATATGAGTTGTGGATCAAGGTCACTGGTACAAAAATAGAAAAAAAAAAGTTTCCGCTCATTAACTTTAGCTAGGAATGAGATATTGGAAGTAAACTGAAATTTTATGATATGTAGCATATTTGAAAAGGAAGATTGGGATTTCATTTGGGATCACTGGGTTCAAGGTCAAGTCCTCACTGTTACTAAAAATAGAACAACTGTTTCTGCTCATTGACTTAGGAATGAGATATTGGCCTGAAACATGGTGTGTATGTGGCTTATATGAAAATTAAGTTTCGAGTTAAGATTTTATTTATGGTCAAGGTCAAGATGGCTGTTACTTAAAATATGCCCGGTAGCATATACTTGAGCATCTTGTTATCTTATTTTCATTTACTGTTTAGTTCTGGTCACGCTTTGCCCTAGGGATTACATTTTATTTCTTTTATATTTCTCTTTGAACCTTACTTGACACCACCGTGCAACGTTTCTTTTCGTTTTTACCTTTTTCCTTATAATCATAGAAGGCTGAAAATTAACGGATCAATCTGATACAAATACTCTTGTTGCACTATATGGTATTACTGACGCTATGAGTTGTAAATCCACCCCATAAATATCGTCTACTTGTTTGCCTGTGAGGTTGTTGGTGAGCTATATTGTCGAATTGCAATAAATTAGTATTATATAATATGAGTACTAAACGAAATACAAAACGACTTCGACCAACTGGCAACTCAGATTAATTTGAAGGAGAAATCCTACAATCACAGATATTTCCACTCTTTCTACACAAAGACAGACAAATGGCACACTTATCACCTTTTGTAATTAAAGAACAATTCAAGGTATTGCAGGGAATGTGAAAAAAATAATTAAACAAGAGGCCCAAGAGGGCATGTGGACGCTCTACTGGCTAACATGGCTCTTATAACATCAATGAAGCGAGTGACTGCCATTTACGATTTTTTTGGAAGTTTAGGGCAACAAACAGCTTTTGAACTAAATCAAGGGCCATAACTAAAGAATCTGTTAAAGTTCGGTAAAGATCAGATGAAAAATGAAGGCCCTACCGTATTAACGAGGCAAAATAGAGCTAAACAATAATTCAATTTTTTTTTAAAAAAAAATTAAAAGAAAAGAGAAAAAAGAATTAAAAAAAAAAAAGAAAAAAAAAAAAAATGAAAAAAATTAAAAAAAAAATTAAAAAATTAAAAAATAAAAACAAAAGAATTTAATGAAAAAAAAAAATAAAAAAAATAATAAAATTAAAAAAAAAAAAAGAAAAAAAAAAAAGTTTCGTAACGATCGGATGAAAAATGAAAGCCCTCTGGTCTTAACGAGGCAAACTATAACGTTTTGAACTAAATCAAGGGCCATAACTCCGCTGTTACTGGTCCGATATGTTTGGTTTTCGAACTTGTTCGAGCTTTCATTGATATTAACAATCTGAGAAAGTTTGGTAAAGATCGGATGAACAATGAAGCCCCTATCGTCTTAACGAGGCAAAATATAGCATTTTTAACTAAATCAAGGGCCATAACTCCGCTGTTACTTCTCCGATATGGCTGGTTTTCAAACTTGTTTGAGCTTTCAATGACATTAACAAGCTGATAAAGTTTGGTAAAGATCGGATGAACAATGAAGCCCCTATCATCTTCACGAGGCAAAATATAGCATTTTTAACAACATCAAGGGCCACAACTCCGCTGTTACTGTCCGATATGGCTGGTTTTCGAACTTGTTCGAGCTTTCAATGACATTAACAATCTGATAAAGTTTGGTAAAGATCGGATGAACAATGAAGCCCCTATCGTCTTAACGAGGCAAAATATAGCATTTTTAACAAAATCAAGGGCCTTAACTCCGCTGTTACTATTTTAATATGGCCGATTTTCGAACTTTTCCGAGCTTTTATTAATATTAACAATCTGATAAAGTTTGGTAAAGATCGGATGAACAATGAAGCCCCTATCGTCTTAACGAGGCAAAATATAGCATTTTTAACTAAATCAAGGGCCATAACTCCGCTGTTACTATTTTGATATGGCTGGTTTTCAAACTTGTCCGAGCTTTCACTAATATCAACAATGTGGTAAAGTTTGGTAAAGATAGGATGAAAAATGAAGGCCCTATCGTCTTAACGAGGCAAAATATTGCAATATAGCATTTTTAACTAAATCAAGGGCCATAACTCCGCTGTTACTTGGTCGATCTGGCTGGTTTTCGAACTCATCCGAGCTTTTATTGCTATTAACAACTTGTTAAAGTTTGGTAAAGATTGGATGAAAAATGAAGGCCCTAACGTCTTAACGAGACAAAAGTTAAAAACGGACTACGGACGGACGACGGACAACTCGGCATCCCATAAGCTCTGTTGGCCTTCGGCCAGTAGAGCTAAAAGTGGAACGCTTTTAACTAAAACAGATATAAACAATAACACTCCGAAAATCTCAAAGAAAATGTTATAGAAGTCCAACAGGCAGAGTAGCATTCACAGAATACAGTCACTCAAATAAATATTACAATGCAAAGGTGATCAAAAAGTACATCACAAACACATTCAGTAAAAAAGCACATCACAAACATATAAGGGTGACAACAGGGATACCCCCTTGAAACGGTTAGTGGCAAAAGGGAGTTTAAACCGGTTGATGCCTGCACCAAACCTCACTCTTACCGTGTCATCATCCCTAAACAATATGACAGTGTAAATACAAATAATCCCCGCCGAGTTAACCCCTTACATTTGAGAAAACGTACATAGTTTTAATAAAAAAAACAACACAGAAATGTTCAGGTATATACTATACAAAAAAAAAAGTTAAACCTAAGCTAACCTCATATGTACTCGATAACTTGTCTGAAGTCAGAGCAACACGGGGAAAACCGTTAAGGGCACGCCAAAACGGATTGAAGGACATACATTAAACGATTCCCGCCTTAAAGGATTTAGGACACGTTGTGATAGAGTCCACCGCCCGTCCTCGTTGCACAATCAAAGAGGAAAGCATAATTGAAAACTGTAAAATGGTCTACAACTAAGCATGTAGTGTGCCGCAGAATACTTCGGTCGTAAATTCTGTTTATAAATTTTCTAATAATTTTAATAAATAACTCATGAAAATTATCACCAGCGAAATCTTCCTAAGTTTGTAAATCAAATCTTATACATTTTCTAATAATTCTAATAAATAACTCATACCTGGTAGAGGACCATAAGCAGACGGTAAATACAACATATTAAACCTCTGGCTCTTGTAGTTTCAGAGAAGAATAGTTTTTCACCATATAACTCTATGTAAAACATGTGACCCCTGGGGAGTGCCAAATTTGACCCCAGGGTCACCATTCAAACAACTTGATAGAGGACCATAATCTGAGTGTAAATACAAAATATTAAACCTTTGACTCTCGTAGTTTCACCATTTGATTTTGTTTTAGAAGAACATAAATTGATAATAAATACAAAATATTGAACCTTTAGCTCCCCCAGGGTCACCATTTGAAGAAAACTGGAAGAGGACAATAAGCTGATGCTAAATACAAAATGTTAAACCTGTGGCTCTTTTAGTTTCAGAGAAGAAGATCTTTCCCTATATACGTCTATGCAAAACTGTGACCACTGGGGCGGGGCCAAATTTGAGCCCAGGGTCACCATTTGAGCAACTTGGTAGAGGATCCATAAGCTGATAATAAATAAAAAATATTAACATGTATCTCTTGTAGTTTCATAGATGAAGATTTTTGAAGTTCTTCCCTAAAACTGATCCAACAAGGGCCCGTAAGCTCCCAACTGAAGAAAAAAGAACCAAGGTTTCTTATGATAAAATAAATGAAATTCAAAAAATAAAAAATAAAAAATAATAATAATAATAAAAAAAATAAGTAAATAATAAAAAATTGGACCCATGAACCAAGATGGATTATGGGAAAAAAATGCCTCCATTGAGATTTGAACGCGCGACCCCTGTGGTTTCCAGTGTACATTACCAAATATTGAAAAAGGGCCATAACCATAACTCCGGTGTTACTGGTTCGATTTGGCTGGTTTTCAAACTAATCCAAGCTTTCATTAATGTCAGCAATCTGGCCAAGATTGGGAAATATCGAATGCAAAATGAAGGCGCTAGGGTGTTAACAAGGCTGAAACTTAGATTTTTCAATAAGTCAAGGGCACATAACTCCGGTGTTTCTGTTCCGATATTTTATTAATATTAACAATCTTAGCAAGTTTGGGAAAGATCAAATAATAAATGAAGGTGCTAGAGTGTTCACAAGGCTTAATATGGTTTTTTTCTGCAAAATAAGGGCCATAACTCCGGTAAAATTAATTCGATCTGGCTGGTTTTCAAACTTTTCCGAGCTTTCATTAATATAAAGACGCTGGCAAAGTTTCGTAAAGATCCAATTAATAACTAGATTTTGATCAGAAGCCTGATGAAACGGGCTTTCCATCAAGACGTCACAACTGTCAGAGTTGTCGAAGATGAAGACACTGATTGATTCATCACGAAAATAACTTCGAACATGCAATCGGTGAAAAAAACGATTTTCTGAATATTTTGACGTCACTGACGTCATGACGTCGGGATACCGTATGACGCTCTTGCACAACCGGAATCTGAACTCTACAATCTGTGAAAGTTTTATTCAAATCCGATAATAAATAGAGAAGATATAGACAAAACAAGAGTTCATTTATGACGTCACTGGTGGCCATCTTTGATGACGACATGACAACATTTCACATTATAGCACA
Organism: Cyrtodaria siliqua; assembly: GCA_037043455.1. NCBI lineage: Eukaryota > Metazoa > Mollusca > Bivalvia > Adapedonta > Hiatellidae > Cyrtodaria > Cyrtodaria siliqua. The sequence continues at coordinate 228,518 of JAWPHD010002510.1, read as the reverse complement.
ACTAGACTTTGATATCTACAAACTGTGAACGTTTTATCAAACTCCGATGATAAATGAAGGAGATATGGCGATTACAAGATTTCTTAAATGACGTCATTGGCGGCCATTTTGGATGACGTCATGACGTTAAAACTGTCAGCGTCGACTGAGACAATGACATTTATGGATTATACAGTAAAACAATTTAAAAAAAGCAATCAGTAAAGAAAACGGATTTTCATAACATTGTGACGTCACTGACGTCAAGACGTTTTGACATTCTTGCACAACTAGACCCTAAACTCTACAAGCTGTGAAAGTTTCGGTCAAATCCGACCATACATGTTTTGAGATCTAACGCTAACAAGATTTCTATCATGACGTCACTGGCGGCCATTTTTGATGACGTCATGACCATTTTTGACATTTTTGCACAGCCCAACTTAATTCCCTACATGCTGTGAAAGTTGCATCAAAATCCGATAATAAATGCAGGAGATATAGCGATTAAAAGATTTCTTATAATGACGTCATTGGTGGCCATTTTGAATGACGTCATGACGTTAAATCTGTCAGCGTCGACTGAAACTATGACACTGATGGATTATCCGATAAAATTCCTTAAAAAATACAATTAATGAAAAAAACGGATTTTTCATAACATTGTGACGTCACTGACGTCAGGAATTTATGACGTAAAGACACGTTTTGACATTCTTGCACAACTAGACCCTAAACTCTACAATCTGTGAAAGTTTTATCAAACTCCGATGATAAATTAAGGAGATATGGCGATTACAAGATGTCTTAAATGACGTCATTGGCGGCCATTTTGAATTATGTCATGACGTTAAAATTGTCAGCGTCGACTGAGACAATGACATTGATGGATTATACAGTAAAACAATTTCAAAAATGTAATCAGTGAAAAAAAGGATGCTCATAACATTATGACGTCACTGACGTCAAGACGTTATTATCTAGAGATACGTTTTTTACATTCTTGCACAACTAGACTCTAAACTCTACAATCTGTGAACGTTTCATTTAAATCCGACTATAAATCTTTGAGATCTACCGCTAGCAAAATTTGTATCATGACGTCACTGGCGGCCATTTTGGATGACGTCATGGCAATTTTTGACATTCTTGCACAACCCAAAGTAATTCCCTACAAGCTGTGAAAGTTGCATCAAAATCCTATAATAAATGCAGGAGATATAGGGATTACAAGATTTCTTAAATAACGTCATTGGCGGCCATTTTGGATGATTTCATGACATTAAAACTGTCAGCGTCGACTAAGATGATGACAATGATGGATTTCACAATAAAACTCCTTAAAAAATGCAATTAATAATAACAAAAGGATTTTTCATAAAATTGTGACGTCACTGACGTCAGGAGGTTATGACATAGAAACACGTTTTGACATTCATGCACAACTAGACCCTAAATTCTACAATCTGTGAAAGTTTCATTTAAATCCCACTGTAATTGCTTGAGATACAGTGATAACAAGATTTGCCTATAAACGCCAGTGGCGGCCATCGTGAATGACGTCATAACCTCAAAAGTTTCGGGACACTATTCCAGCCTGAGCTCTATCATGCGTAAAATTCTGAAGACCTGCGACCAGTATAGCTATGAAAAGTGACGGTCACAAGAAGAAGAAGAAGAAGAAGAAGAAGAAGAAGAAGAGAAGAAGAAGAAGAAGAAGAAGAAGAAGAAGAAGAAGAAGAAGAAGAAGAAGAAGAAGAAGAAGAAGAAGAAGAAGAAGAAGAAACAGAACGAACTCAATAGGTCTTTCCGCTGAAATGCGGAAAGCCCTAATAAACAGAACGAACACAACAGGTTTTTCCACTGAAAGGTGGAATTTACACTGAAAGGTGGAAAGCCCTAATAACACAATGTTTTGAAAATCACATCCTTACCTACCATTTCTTCAAGCTTCACAATTATCTCAATTTTCATATGCTTAATCTATGTCTCTAAAAAGGCGTGCTTAACATATTTTGTTCAGTATATAAATAAGTAAACACGTAATCGTTAAATAAAAATCAAAAGTGCGCATTAGAACTGACTGATGATATTTTCTTAAAACTTTAACCACATCATTGTGAAAAAAAAGAGGCGTGCTTAACTTTTTTTGTTCAGTATATAAATAAGTAAACACGTAATCGTTAAATAAAAATCAAAAGAGCGCATTAGAACTGACTGATGATATTTTCTTAAAACTGTAACCACATCCTTGTGAAAAAAAGAGTAATTTCATTGTTATGACAACACGTGACTCGCCACATTGCACCTCTAGCAATATAGAAGGTGCATTTGAGGGCGTACGTAATTTTATGTGCGAAAATAATTCTGTGCTCCAGATAAGACGCGTATCTGCGTAATTACGCATATATTTTCCACCCAAAACGCATTAAAACTAACATTAATGCGTACAAAAAGCATTAAAAATCGCCGATAAATATTGAGAACCAAATTCCTACATACACACTAATAGCTTAGAAAAGTAAAGTTTGCCCAGTCATTGTTGAAATTTGAAGTACTTAATGACAATCAAGTATCTCCAAGAAAATTTACTTGTAGTTGCTTGCAAGAAAAATGTAAATGGTATTTTTGTCGGCTGTTTGACACAAATTAATGCCATTTAAAAAAAGACAATGTTAATATATGTGTAAGGGGAAGAGGAAATACAAACTATGTTTTATGGTAATGACTGAAGAGTAAATATTTTACAGTAATGCTTTGTCCAAAACCTGTTTTTAAGAATACGCATTTGTATATTTTAAATACGTCATGTTTTGTTTGTTCGTGAGAACAACACGCATTGTGCTGAAAGCGCATCTGGAGCTGTAAGAACGACGACGAAGAGTAAGAAAGAAGCACCAAACAAAAATAGAAATAATATGTAGAAGAATAAAAACAAGATGAAGATATTACGAAGAAAAAGAAAAATAGTATACATTAGATGTTCAGAGTAACTGTGTGTGATACTATATTTTCTGTAAACACTGCATTCTATTCTACCTTTGTAATCACTTAACAGTTTATTCTTCTTTATAAAACAACAAAGCCATTAATAATAAAAATGCTTACTAATTGCATGTAATTTAGTATTGAAGTATTCAACTGTTAAAATAATACAAATGAGTTATTGTGGTTACGAATGTAGATTTGTTTATGAAAATAAATGTGAACGTATTGTGTCGTAATTTTGACGTTTTGGTTTTAGAAATACGATTTATTTGTTTGTTTGAATGATATTTTACATAACTTTTAGCACATGTTAGGCCATATATGACGGTCGACTTTTATCAGGTAGAGGCAGACCACCCCATTTTTACTGGATAGAGGCAGTATTGTATACCTCACGTCAGAATCGAAAACAAGAGCGTATGAGACTGAAACACGTGTATCTCGGGTGATGCATAACAATACAGCTTTTTAGCCTCCAACAATTCAAACATCCAATGCACCTTTTAAGAAATGGAATAACTGATTTAAAATTAAATATAAGTTGTTGGTAGAGACCCAGCTTGCATTGATATTTATATTTACATTATACACTGTGATTATAGTAAACAACAATAAATGTCACTGTAAGTGACAAATGCTCATGAAGTGGTTTTGACATTTGACCTCTAAGTGTGACCTTGACCTTAGAGCAACGGACATGGATTTTGTACGCGACACGTCGTCTTTTTATGTTGAGTACTTGTGCCAAGTTATTTGAAAATCCGTCCAGGAATGCCAGAGTTATTGACCGGACACGATTGTACGGAATGACTGACTGACGGACGGACGGAGGGACGGTGCGACTACTATACACTGATATGCCGCCCTTCAAATAGAATAGAACATAGTTGCCATGATCTGAGTTTTGAACGGCAGGCCAGGAGGTTTCTAATGCACACTCACAATCAGATTTACTTTCTTACATGCCATTTTGTGAATTCTGTTCGTTTTCAGTATATGTTATTAGCGTTAAATTGAAAGATAAAGCAAAGATTAAAACTATGCTCGTCGGCTGTTAGGGCATCAATTAGGGTGGAAACCTCATTTGTCACTTCTGTTTATGTTTGATGTTTTCATCCATTGCTTTATAATTGATGATACCGAAATGAACACTACACTATTAAAATTAGTGGTTACGTTTTTATGTTATTTTCCTCTATACAAACTGTTTTCTTCTTCACAAATTGCTAGTTTTTTAATAAAAACAAAATAACTGCATCGTTAAATTAATCTATAAAAGGGTAAAACGTTTGAATAGCCTATATTATGCTTTTCAGAGGTTTTGTTTAGACGCCATGAAAAGTGTGTTCACCTAACACATGGAAACAGCTCGTGATATTTAAAAAAACACACACGTGTTTACCAGTTTACAGCCGTTCATAGGCCAGTAATTATAACTTACTGGACCTTTGTGGGTCTTTGAACTCAAACAAACAGAATATAACACTTAAGGTGGTGCTAGGGGCGGACTAGATGTTGCGCCATGCAATGATATAGAGTTTAATAACCGGTGTTTGCGAGATATGGGAGATATTTGCAGTATATCAAAAACACTGGCTATTAAACTATATATTACATAATTTAAAATGATATTTTATTAAAATGTCTAATGATTCACGCCTTTTTACACCAGTTTGCACGAGAACGTCAAGACGACGTTACGTCATACAAACAAACTCTGTTAATTTCCGTAATCGTTATTCCCTAGTGGCGGAATCTGACGACGACGTCCGTAAAACAATCGGAACGTCATTTGGCAGTTACCTTCATTGGGCCTACGCCAAATCTTTACCACTTAAGGATGTCCCATACTATTGTTTGCATACATATGTAAATAGAAGTATACCATTAGAAGATAGAATATGTATCCACTGAAACAAGATTGAAGAAGAATTTCATTTCATTTTAGAATGCGATCATATTAAAGATATTCGAAAAATATATATTTAAAAAGCATTTTTGAAATCGAACGAGCATGTTCAAATTAAAAGATTTTTTTTACAGCAAAAATGAAAATGAAATTAAAAATCTGAGTGTGTATATTTTTAAATCATTTGAAATAATAAAAACAGTAACAATGAATTGATCTGATGTATTTGAAATTCCATGTTTTCAATTATTTGTAATTCCATGGTTCAATTGTAGTATTGTGTGTGATTTTGCCAAATAGTCATGTATAATTGTGTGTAATTTTACTCGTTTTCTTTTTACTTATTCGTATGTAATTGTGTGTGATCTTGATCCTGTTTGAATTGGGTGTTTATGTGCTTATATGTGCATAGCAAGAATATGGTTATCTACAACCAACACATTAATTTATCTCTACATGTTTAGTCACCTTCTACGTGAATTAATTGCAATTTGTAATATATATTTTTTGTTTGTTTTGTTTTGTTTTGTTTCAGGCTGATTGTTTGTTTGTGTGTTCTTCGTTCGTTCTCAAGTAAGAAGTAAACAGTGTAACTTTGTATATCCCTTGCATCTGATATGTAATATACATGTATGTACGAATCTTGGTACGTCTGTGTATATGTATATATTGTATGATCACATGGGCCTATGGCTTACTGATTTTGAAATAAAGTGCTACCATATATAATTACTCTTTAAGAATGTCTACCCTCATACCAAACCACCCCACCACATCACACCAACATATCACACCACCACATCACACCACGATATCACACCACCAAACAAACAAAAATAGCAAGACCAACAAAAAAAACATGAACAAATAAAATAAAAAATAAAAACCGACACACAATCAGAGTTGTTCCAGAAGTGTGTACACTTTCTTTAAAACGTCTTTAAATATTAAAGTAGATGTTCCGCCAACAACAGTCAAATTGTACAACATATGTACCCGTTTCTAAAAGTACTGAAGACGAGGACTCATGTATATACGAGTATATATAACTTATATATTTCGAAAATCCAAACTCTATAGACACAATATAAACGACTTTAACCACCCGGACTAAACCCCAAAACTGAGAGCCGAATTGAGAGTTACCAACTCATAATTCAGTTTACGCATATTCAAACACGGGTATTTCATTAAGAACCTGTGAATAAACATTTACTTTTAATCGACACAGATACATTATTATATGACCTGAGCACCTGGATAGAGTTTTGCTAAACTGTTTTGTAGTGTAATTTTGCCGTTATTTTGCGGGTTAGTTTCTGTTTTGGCTTGACGCTTCTAAAATTACCTGCTATATGATGAATACACTTTAATCTTTAATAATATATGTTAATGTTTTCTTTGTATTGCAGAAACACATCTTTATAAAAGCAAGATTGCTATGCATATAATAAGTCGACATTGTGTGTCAATGCATGGGCGGGGATGGGATTTCTCGTAAAAATAATGTAATTTATAACCGTAACTATAGTGTATTACATGGTCGTGATGTATTTATAACAGTAACTATTGTGTATAACTATTGTGTATTACATGGTCGTGATGTATTTAAAACAGTAACTTTTGTGTATTACATGGTCGTGCTGTATTTATGACAGTAACTTTTGTGTATAACTATTGTGTATTACATGGTCGTGATGTATTTATAACAGTAACTATTGTGTATTACATTGTCGTGATGTATTTATGACAGTAATTTTTATTGTGTATTACATGGTCGTGATGTATTTATAACCGTTACTATAGTGTATTTAAGGTCGTGATGTATTTATAACAGTAACTATTGTGTATTACATGGTCGTGATGTATTTATGACAGTAACTATTGTGTATAACTATTGTGTATTACATGGTCGTGATGTATTTATAACAGTAGCAATTGTGTATTACATTGTCGTGATGTATTTATAACAGTAATTATCGTGTATTACATGGTCGTGATGTATTTATAACAGTAACTATTGTGTATTACATGGTCGTGATGTATTTATAACAGTATCTATTGTGTATAACTATTGTGTATTACATGGTCGTGATGTATTTATGACAGTAACTATTGTGTATAACTATTGTGTATTACATGGTCGTGATGTATTTATAACAGTATCTATTGTGTATAACTATTGTGTATTACATGGTCGTGATGTATTTATGACAGTAACTATTGTGTATAACTATTGTGTATTACATGGTCGTGATGTATTTATAACAGTACTATTGTGTATTACATGGTCGTTACTTTATGATGTATTTATGACACTAACTATTGGATATTACATGGTCGTTACTTTATGACGTATTTATGACAGATACTATTGTGTATTACATGGTCGTGATGTATTTATGACAGTAACTATTGTGTATTACATGGTCGTTACTTTAATATGAATGATTTTATTTGTATATGTGATCACAAAGGTGTTTCGTAGTAGATTTCTTTTGGTTAAGTCAAATACATTTTTCAGTTTGCAACGATTTAAATGCCATACTTCAGTATTTTCGATGTGACTTAAAACTGAAAAATAATGATATGCCAAAACTTTTAACTAAATATCCTGAGGATTTTAAAAACTAAGATTTAAAGTACGCGAAGAACATTTTTAAATGGAAATTTGAGCACGCAACTTGGTTTTTGCACTTATTGTTTTAAAGTGCAATTTTCAATTATTTATAAAGAAAACAATAGATTACATACTTCAACATGCACACAAGTAGTTTGTTTTAGAGAGGACTTTGTAATTAGATTTGAAAGCCTTGATTTAATTTATACCACTACCAAGGATTTTTGAAAATGAAAGTGCAAATATTCTACATATGATATTCTTAAATGCAAAGACAAAGTCTTCATAGCTCTTAACTAAACAGATAGGAAACTTCCTATCTTAACCAATGAAGTAACCAAAATATCACGTGGCACCTTAACTATTCCTTCTGTCTTCTCTCTCAATTATTCACCGATTTTGATGAGAATACATCCAAAAGATTCACAGTGAATAGCAAAATGGGATTATAATAATTTATGTTTATTTTCAAAATAAGACATTGTATAAAAAAAGTTTAAAGTTTAAAATGTCATCATTTTTCGCTTTTCTCTTAAAAATCAATGTTTTGATATAGTCAACGTTTCCATCAAACTCCTTTTTTGCTCTCGATGAAAGAGAAAACAAAATACTATCGTTGGAAAGAAAATTAAATGTGTGATGGTATTTGGTTTGAAAGAAACTTGTATCTATAAAACTCTTCATGATATGTGTGTTTAAAGTTGGGAAATATTTTGTGAAATTTTTCGAACTTTGCCACTTTAAATTTACACAATTGTCATAGTGTCCAGTCTATTTGTTATTAGGTCTGTGCTCTTAAACAAAGTGTGGTGTAACCATCACACACGGCAGCAGCTATTATAGTGATACCACACAGAAGCATTCGCTAGTTCCTCTCCCTTGTTAATTCAATTAGGTTGACAGATTAAAAAAGCCAGAGATATATTGCTCTTATTGCACATGTTGTTATGTCACTGAAGGAACTAATTATGCCCTTAGGTGTTAATTGCATATTCGTTCAGCGCATTACACCGACGCCCACTGATTTGACAGTTGTAAATACAATCCTTTGCATCTCTGACTAGAAAGCGTAACATGACCAATGCAGGAAATAGCTGACAAACTGTGAAAATATAGCTGTTAAATCATGAACTTTTTGTTTTGATGGAAAATTCGGAGATCGTACTGTGAAAAGCGAGAATAAGATTTTATTTTATGGAGTACATAATTTTGAACAGGTAAATTAATCCACAGGTAAATGTATTTATCAATTATCTGGCAATAGTTGTGCAGCTATACAATTCAGATTTACAATATAAATATATTGTAACGACATTACCTCATTTCCCTGTGCAATCACGCAGTGGTAAAACTAGTATCTACGTCATGCAAATACTTTTACATACAACTTTAGTAGCGGTTTTAAATATATGATTCTCTCCGGGACTATCAAGAACTGTTCATAATTTTATGATGTTTAACATTTAAATTTGTTAATTGATAATACTACAAAAAGGGTGGACACATTTAAGAGTTCTGTGTGAAGTCAGATCATTTCCACTAAGATTAACTACTATCACCATAGCATAGGAAGCCATAACCGTCAAAATGTGGATATTTACAAACCATTCAATGATGGTCACTTTTACCCGTGTATTTACTTATAGTCAATTTCAATTCTTCTTTCCACCAATAAATTTGTATTTTATTTTTTAGTAAATACTACAGTAAAGTTTCTTTTCAATGTGTGGGGCAGACATAGGGAAGTTGAACGGTTAGTGCCTCTTGTTAAGTATCTGTCCCTGCAGCAGAAGACGTCTTCTAGGTTACGCCACTGAACTTGGACAATTTCAAAACCAGTTGCAACAGACTAGACACATCAGAGTTATAGCCTTTGATTTTTTAAAAATTGTTTTCCGGTAGGCCTTAGACTATTCAAGCCAGTAGAGTGATACAGGCCCTCTTGTGCATCTTGTTACCGGAAGACTATAAGAATCTTCATCGGTATCCGGTGAAGATAGGAAATTCCAACCCGAGGTATACGTGTTTTTATCGGAACCGAGGCTCTGCCGAAGTTCCGATTAAAACACTTATACCTCGGGTTGGAATTCCCTATCTGAACCGAATACCCATGATAGATTCTTTTTCTTGCATATCAGAGACATGTTGTGCGTTGACGCCGCCAGATATTGACGTTTTGCATGTTTTCCTGCATACCGGAAGTTGGCGCGCGTGAATTTTATCTCGACCCTAGAGTGAGATGGAAATATCTAGCCCCGGTAAAATGACGGATTATAAGATTCTTGCATACCGGACAAGGATATCCGTCATTTTACCGGGGCTAGATATTTCCATTTCACCCTAGGTTACGTTGCACCATTGATTTTCCTTCTTTGTTTTATAAAGGACGAATGTATATCAAGAGATAAAAAACGCGCATTTTTCTCCGTAGAAAATTTTAAAACACATATCAATCAAACGATCGAGCGTCCGCCAATATAAAAATGCAATAAAAACAGGGGGTCATTTATCATGTAAGAACAAGCCAATCTGTTGAATGACGTCACGTTCTATATTGACACGTCACAGATAGATTTACCCCATTTCTACTTTCGCTTTACTGTCTATGTCAATTATAATTAAATATCTCAAACAAACACTAATCAATGTTCACAAAACATCATTTGGCTGAATTATAGGTAATAATAACAAAAAGCAATCAAAAGTATGCATTTTGTATCACTAGTAAGGCAGGGAAACGTTTTTTATTAGGCACTATTTTACTATACACCAAGGAAGCACAAACGCAATGGTGCAATGTAACCCCTAGGGTTGAGATAAAATTCACGCGCGCCAACATCCGGTATGCAGGAAAACATGCAACACGTGAGTAGCTGGCGGCGTCAACGCGCAACATGTCTCTGATATGCAAGAAACAGAATCTATCATGGGTATTCGGTTCAGATAGGGAATTCCAATCCTCGGTATAAGTGTTTTAATCGGAACCTCGGCAGAGTCTCGGTTCCGACAAAAACACTTTTAACTCGGGTTGGAATTCCCTATCTTCACCGGATTCCCATGAATGATTCTTATAATCTTTCATGGGTATCCGGTGAAGATAGGGAATTATAAAAATACTTTATTTTTGAAAAGTAAATTGAAAGGCCTCACAAATGGTACATATGTTCTTGATAACAATTTCAACCATTACTGAGATATAGGTGGTTATTGGTGTTTACACCTATCGCTTACCTATGACCTTGACCTTTGACCTGGTGACCTGATTTTCCCAGACTTGGTCAAGGTCACATAGTGGCACATATATGAGGGCATTGTTGGCGCTAGCTGGTTCGGTTTTCGAAATATACTTAGAAGTTTCTATTTTAGCCTGTTTAAAATTAAACCACTATGGCCGCCTTATTTGATGACGTCATCAACACCTTTTTCACAAGATCGCTAGAAGATGATGAAAACATGATCATTGTGGTAAAGTTTCAAAATGGTTATGCAATAATTGTATTTTTGACGATTTTTTTCCAGTTTTTAAGCGTATGGCGTCTTTGACCTTCTTGCACAACTAGACCCTGACCTTTACAATCTGTGAAAGTTTCACTCAAATCCGACCATAAATGGAGAAGCTATAGCCATAAGAATGGGTGGACCGCAAAAGTTAGTCGTAGTTAAACTATTGAATAAGTTACTGTGAAGCATAGGAGTGGTGAAAGACACAGGGCTGGTATGTATTAAATGTTGTTTCCCTTTATTTCTGAAACATGTATCTTGCTTCTAGTGAAAACCACATCAAAATTGAAGGTAAGATGGATATGCTGCACTACTTTTTGTGAAGCACAGTTTGAAGTGTACCTCAGAATTCAAAAAGAGGGTGGTTACTTTCAGTTTGGAAAATATTTTAGAAAAAAAGCAGATCACGCCATCATCTAAGGCCCATTTTTATGCTGCACTGGGCCTGACTAATACCAAATTAGGATTGGATATTTTCGTGTAGGTATATACTAACTGACCTGTGTAAATATAATCGTGGTCTAGGTCTGTCTGGTATAGTTCCTGAAAACAATGTAGACTGAATGATTTATTTGGATGTGTGTTATTTATTAAATGCCAATAAAGCTTTAATGTAACCGTATGAAAATGCAATAAACAAAATAAACCCCATTCTCAACATCTGGTACACTGCTTCGCACCATTATTCGAATGTAAATCGAAGGTTTCCATATTGGTTACGTCATCGCGCCTTAGATTTCCGCCAAAACAAATCTGCATTCAAAATCAAAGTTATCATCCAAATTTTGCAATGTCATTTAGCTATTTGCTCTATCTATAGTATATATACATGAAAGCAGTGATAAAACATTCATCTGTATTGTAAATTACAAACATGCAACGCAAATCATCAACGACAAGTGTGGCCGACGGTCATATTGTTTATATAGGAACAAACAGCTTAGCAACAGTGCACTATCATTTCCAGTTTTTAAGCGTCTGGCGTCTCTGACGCCATCACGGTATGACGTCATGACCCCGCATGACCTTCTTGCACAACTAGACCATGACCTTTACAATCTGTGAACGTTTCATTCAAATCGACCTTAAATGTCTGAGATCTAGCGCTAACAAGATTTTCATCATGACGTCACTGGCGGCCATCTTGGATGACGTCATGACCCAAAAAGCTTCGCGGCACTATTCCAGAATGAGCTCTATCACTGTGTAAACTTTAGAGGCCGTGCGACCAGTCAATTTATCCTAAAGAACTTCAGCTTAACAAAGCTAATATATCTGATAATAACGCTTCTTTTCTTGATTTAGATCTCTCGATTGAAAATGGTAAAATAATTAGCAAAATCTATGACAAGAGAGATGATTTTAATTTTGACATTGTTAATTATCCCCACTTGGATGGGGATGTTCCCCGAGCAACTTCTTATGGGGTATATGTGTATCAACTTATTCGTTTTTCTAGAGCTTGTACTCTAGTTGAGGACTTTAATATTCGTAATCTTTGTATAACTAAAAAGTTACTCAATCAGGGTTACCGTTACCATAAACTTCGTAAAACCTTTGTAAAATTTTATTATCGTAACCCTGATCTTCTTTCCAAATAAAAAAGTAATTTAAGGACTCTTCTGCGACAAGGACTATCACAACCTGACTTCTATGGTGATGTGATTTATAAACTTCGTAAGATTCTAGGTCATGATCACTTTCATACTATCTTTGTTAAACTTGTTAAAAAGTTTATCAAAAGAGGTAATGACCCTATCATTTTGCAACGTACTGCATGCTTGGTGGTGGACCCTTTTACAGTTCGCCACTATGCTTTCCTCTTTAATTGTACGATGACCGGACAGGTTGTGGACCCTGTGATGACGCCTACCTAAAGCCCATTGAGACGGTGGCGTTTGATGTTTGTCAATGATTTTTCTTGTCGTGCCCTTAATGGTTTATTCTCTTACTGCTCTGGCTTCTGCAAAGTCATTGAGTACATTCATTGTGGCTTTCTAGGCTATTTTATTTTGTATTATATTTACACGAGCATATTTGTGTTTTACTTATATTGCCTATTGATGCTGCCTTGTTGGTTAGAGATTAGATCATGGCGGGGATTTCTTTATTTACACTGTCCTATTTTAATGGGATGACAGTAGGGTAAGTGTGAGGTTTGGTGCACCCTAGAACCGGTTTAAACCCCCAGTGGCCTACTTTGCCACTGACCGTTCCAAGGCGGTAGCCCTATTGTCAACCCTTTTTGTGTTTGTGATGTCGTTTGCATTTATTATTGCTTTTGCCTTCTTGTTTGTCTGTTTGCGTGTTTGTTTCTGTGTTTTGTGGTTTACTGTCCTCCTTGAATGCTACTTTCCCTGTCCGATCTTTTTATATTTCTTACTATGAAAAGTGACGGTGAGAAGAAAAACGTCAAAATCTTGCCGAACAACAACAATAGGTCTTTCCACTGGAAGGTGGAAAGCCCTAATAAACAGAACGAACACAATAGGTCTTTCCACTGAAAGGTGGAAAGCCCTAATGAAGGCCCTATAGTGTTCACAATGTAAAAGTTAGCGGACGGACGACGGACAACTTGTCATCCCATAAGCTCTGCTGGTCTTGGGCCAGTAGAGCTAAATATTGCTTGTACGAACACTATCGTGAGTCAGGTCATAGTTTTAGTAAAGTTACTGTTCAACCGGCTGAATATATAATTTATGATAATGATGCTACTAAAAGTTTTAAAATAAAAGCTAGACATATTGCACAACGTAAGTGGATGAAAAACTTGCAGACACCATATCCACTCGGCCTTAATGAAATATTTATCAATAAGGAAATATTTCAAAAGATCCTAATATTAACATTGTTTCTATATTTTCTATTCGAAAGCCTAACTCTAGGCCTCATAGTTGTAGGCGTAATGGTAACATCAAACGTAAATCGCGTGTAATTATTTCAATCGTTGATTTAAACAGTCTGGAAAGCACTCTATGCTTTCAAGACTTACCTCTTTGTCCATTTCTTCACTTTAGTTGATCGACGAGGAATCAGACAACATTTTCTTTTTCGTACAAATCCCTTGTATAACACTGATTCCATAATTCAGCTACAAACATGTTCTCCGATCCCATGTTGACAAGGAGTCTGATCACGTCAAGCATTTTCTAAAAATGCTATATCTTAATAAGAGTATTGATTTCATTGAAATGCCTAGTATTTTCTGAGATAATCATGTAGTTGATTCTATCCCTAAATATTTCAAAAATTCTGAAAGTCCTGTAATTTCTGACATTGATATAGTAAATAATACTCCCAAGGAATGTGAATGTAACACATCAAAATTTTGCTATGCTCCAGCAGGTCATGTCATCACTGATAATTTTGATATTGTTGATAAACGTATTCGGCATCTGTCTGTTAAGCATAGATTACATTCAACTATTGATTTTAATGCCTGTCGTGCTCAGACCTCCCAATCCATTGAGGAGTTTAGTATACATTGGTGTCGTAAAAAACATGCGGACCCAAACTCTCTTTCTACGTTGGAAAAATGTCAGTTTTTAAAATTATAGATAAACGTTTTAACTTTTATAATGCTAACCCCTCTTTACTTCCTCCAAGACCTTCGTAAATTAAAATCGAGAATTCAAGAATTTCATAATAAATTTGTTTTAGTTCCTTCTGATAAAGCAGCTAATAATGTATTTATTGTTTGACGTCTACATTACGCAGATGTTTTATCTCTGGAACCCGGGAGCACTAACTCGAATTCTAGTGCCTGCACCACCACAAACATCTCCAAACATTTAACTTCTTGTCTTACTGCCGTTAAAGATCACGTAAAACAATATTGTGCAAAAACTTATAAAAACTCTGGGATTAATTTATTTTGGTCTATTAAAAATTCAGGAAACATTCTTGATAAAATTTGCAATATACGTCAAGTTTCATCTATAAGCATTGATGACTTCTCTACACTATATACAACCTTACCACATCACCTTATCCAAGTCAAGCTTAAAGCTTATTGATCTTATTTAAAAAACGTTCGCTAGAGAAAAAACTACATTTTTGGCCTGTAATAATGTTAACGCGCTTTTTACTAACGGCAGTTGAGACAATTACACTATATGAACTTGCCAAGAAGTTCGTGAATCACTCATCTTCCTATTAGATAATATTTTCGTCAGGTATGTAACTACCGTTTATAGATAAATTGTTGGTACGAACTGTGCACCCCTTGTGGCAGATTTATTTTTATATCACTATGAAAGAGATTTCATGTTGAGTCTTTCACCAGATACCCAGGCAGATGTTATTGATGCCTTTAATGACACCTCTCGGTATCTAGATGACATATTAAACATTGACAACCTTTCTTTTCCATTATGGTTAATAACATATATCCTAATAAACTTAACTTAACGAAGCTCATATTTCTGATACTAACGCGTCTTTTCTCGATTTACATATCTCTATTGAAAATGGTGAAATAATTATCAAAATATATGACAACAGAGATAATTTTAATTTTGATATTGTTAATTATCCCCATTTAGATGAGGATGTTCCCCGAGCAACTTCTTATGGGGTCTACGTGTCCAAGCTTATTCGTTTTTCTAGAGCTTGTACTCGAGTTGAGGACTTTAATATTCGTAATATTTGTATAACTGAAAAGCTACTCCATCACGCCTACCGTTGCCATAAACTTCGTAAAACCTTTGCAAACATTTAGTATGTATAAGGAATAGCACAACCTGACTTCTATGATAACGTGATTTACAAACTTCGTAAGATACTTGGTCATGATCACTTTCATATTATCTTTGTTAAACTTGTTAAAACGTTTTTCAAAACGTGGACGACAGTCAACCACAAACACGCACAGAAACAAAGAGCAAATTTAAAGATAAATAAAAGGCCAAATAAGAAATCACAAACACAAAAGGGTTGACAATAGGGCTACCGCTTTGGTACGGTCAGTGGCATTGGGGGTTTAAACCAGGTTATAGGGTGCACCAAACCTTACACTTACCCTACCGTTAACCCAATAAAACGGGACAGTGTAAACAAAGAAATACCCGCCATGAACTATTCTCCAACCAACAAGGCAGCATTAAAAGGCAATACAAGAAATATAAAAAGATCGGACAGGGAAAGTAGAATTCAAGGAGGACAGTCAACCACAAAACACAGAAACAAACACGCAAACAGACAAACAAGAAGGCAAAAGTAATAATAAATGCAAACTACATCACAAAAACAAAAAGGGTTGACAATAGGGCTACCGTCTTGAAACGGTCAGTGGCAAAGTAGGCCACTGGGTGTTTAAACCGGTTCTAGGGTGCATCAAACCTCACACTTACCCTACTGTCATCCCAATAAAACAGGACAGTGTAAATAAAGAAATCCCCGCCATGATCTAATCTCTAACCAACAAGGCAGCATCAACAGGCAATATAAGTAAAACACAAATATGCTCGTGTAAATATAATACAAAAAACAATAGCCTAGAAAGCCACAATGAAAGTACTCAATGACTTGGCAGAAGCCAGAGCAACACGAGAATAAACCATTAAGGGCACGACAAGAAAGATCATAGACAAACATCAAAGCCACCGTCCCAATGGGCTTTAGGTAGGCGTCACCATAGGGTCCACAGCCTGTCAAGACACAATACATACTAAATAACCAATAAACCAACAAGGCAGTATTAATAGGCAATACAAGACACAATACATACTAATTTCATACTTTTCTCTATTCCAACAGCAGACGACGCCGTAGAAATGAAGACTAACCTAACGTGTGCCGTCATCGGCGAAGGTAACCTCCTTCTTTTCTGCTTAAAAGAGCTCCTAGATCAAGGCATTGGCATCAAAACAGTATTTTCAAACACTGAGTCCGCGAAAAAATTCTGTGACGAGCACGCAATAGTATACCACAAGCGTAGCGCGAATCTTTTCGAAATCCTTAGTGAAAGTAACATTGACTTTCTATTTAGTGTTTCAAACCCACGTATTTTAAAAGATGACGTTTTGAAAATACCGCGCAAACTGACAATCAACTATCATGATAGTCTGCTTCCAGCATATGCTGGCGTACACGCGACTAGTTGGGCAATTATGCGTGGAGAACGTTACCATGGGATCAGCTGGCACGTAGTAGAGGTTGGAATAGACACGGGTGATATTCTTCAAAGTGAAAGAGTTGACATTTTAGAAGATGACTCTGCTCTGACATTGAACCTAACATGTGTTGAAACAGCAAAATGTGCGTTTAAAAGACTCGTGAATGAAATTGTTGCGGATGATCTCAAACCGCAGAAACAACCTAGCGTTGGACGGACATACTTTGGACTTTATGCCATTCCAAAAAATGCCGGAGTGCTGCATTTTAATGAAAACGCGGACACGATTTAAAAATCTTTCGCGAGGACTCGAACTTGGAAATCATGTCAATTCTTTGGGTAGTCCAAAAATAAAAACATCAACAGGAGAATATTTTCTTGTTACAAACGTTATAATATCTGAAAAATTCACGCAAGCCAATGAAAACAGAGGCTCCGTAGCGGGGACCATTATTGACATAGTCGATAATACGCTCTGTGTTACAACAAATACTACACCTATTGCAATTTCAGTCGCAAACTTGCATGGTGCTCCAATAATCGAGGGTTCATTTCGCTCACACGGACTAACAGTCGGTTCAAAACTTAACAATAACTTTGAAACAGATTTAAATAAACTGTTGGCATTCAGAAAGAATGAATCGTTTTGGAGAGGTAATGTGGTAAAGTATGAACCAACTATGTTTTACCGACAGAAAATGAACGTAGCGGCCAACATGAGATGTGTAACGACTGAGATAAGCATTAAATCAGTATTGCTACATCTACCTGAGCTGAAAATGGATGACATAATTGATTGTAACAAAATCTTCCTACAAGCATGCTTTGTTGCATTCTTGGCACGCATAACATGTTCTTCAACGGTGCACGTTGGTTTGCTGGTAGATAAGGAAAGTCTACCACTGGAGAGCAGAGATCTTTACGCCTGCATTACGCCCGGTTCTTTTCCCGTGGACAACAGCTGCGGTGTCACAGAGATTATAGAAGATTGCGAAAACACATTGCAAAAGCACATCGACGCTAGAACATTTCTCATTGACATGTTATATCGATATCCAGAATTGCGTGGACAAATAAGATCACCCCACCACAACTTAGTAATCGGTACAAAAACAGAAAAAAATCACTCCAGTGACGTCTTACGGGCAGTAATGTGCGACTGTAATATGTTGCTGCTTTTTAAGAATGAAGACCGGAAAATCGAGGTTCTTTATCGTGAGTGTCATTCGTCAGATTTAAGCCATGTTATAGGCGTACTGCAACACTTCGCGACTTTCATAAATGCGGTTAACAACTGCACAGCATCAACGAAGCTCAGGTTCCTTTCGATGGTGTCCAAAAAAGAAATGCAATTGTTCTACCAGTTTCCAGCATCTGCAATAACAAACGAACCTATAAGGGAGAGTATTACAGACAGGGTTCAGAGGCAGTGCCAGCTGACTCCACGAAGTATCGCAATACAGACGACAAATCACATTATGACATACACCACTCTTTTAGATGAGGTAACCAAGTTTTGCACGTTGCTCGCAGAGTTAGAGTCTTCAAGAAATTCAACAAAACCGATAGTTGCACTTCATATGCCAAATTCTATCGCGTACATAGTCTCAGTATTGTCCCTCACAGCCTGTGATACGGCATTTCTACCGTTACCCGTCGATTTACCAGCAGACAGGCTCGTGTTCACACTCAAAGATGCAAACGTAAAAAAAATAATTTTAACAAAAGACGAATTCAAAATACATGACCAGAAAGGACTCACAAGATATCGCTTGAATGTCGTTCTCAAGCATGCGATATTAGATGAGGAGCTTGTGATTGTAGAGTTAGACGAAGAATTAAATGGGGAAACAAATGATGTTACCACTAATGAAAATAAAAGCAGCAAACCTGAATGCCACAATACAGACGACGGAGACGCAGACTTCGTCTATTTGATGTACACATCGGGATCAACTGGAAGACCAAAAGGTGTCAAAGTCAAAGAATCGAGCGTTGTTAACCTTGCAAAGGCTCAAATCATGTGTTGGACTATTGGGACTAGCGATGTCATCGCTCAGTTTGCCTCGATCGGATTTGATGCTTCGATATCCGAAATATTTATATCACTCCTTTCGGGTGCGTCGCTAGCTGTCCTAGGTTCAACTGAAAGGCACGGCAGCGGTTTTTTGACTGCTTTGAATAAAATGAAAGTGTCGGTCATAACGCTTCCTCCGTCTGCGCTAAATATTTACTCTCCTGCTGAATTGCCATATATAAGAAAGGTGATTACGGCTGGTGAAGCGTGCATCATGAGCACGGCTATGAAATGGGCATCCGCAAAGAATGTACGATTTTTCAACGCCTATGGACCAACGGAGGCAACAGTATGCGCTACTTGTTTCGAGTTTCAGCCAAGCATGATATGCGAAGACGTAAACAGAGGTGTTCCTATTGGTAAAGCCATCGATGGAGTCAATGTTTATCTGTTCGATGACTTTCTAAACCCTGTACCACCAGACATTATTGGTGAAATCTATATCGGTGGAAAAGGTCTTGCTCACGGTTACATCGGGCACGCAGGTCATCACACCAACGATCGCTTTATTCAAAACCCATTGACGAAAGAAAGATCCCTACTTTACAAAACTGGCGACCATGCGTTCCAAGACAAAGATGGAAACATAACCTACATCGGAAGATTAGATAATCAAGTGAAAATTCGAGGACACCGTATCGACCTCGGCGACATAGAGCAGGTCCTACTTCAGCACACGAAGATAGAAATGGCTATCGTGGTTGCCCACAAATGCACCAGAACAAACGAGATGTTAATAGCTGCCTTTGTAGCGCCTTTCTATATATACATTTCGGAAGTTAGAGAGTATTTGTCACAAGTCATACCAAAGTATATGAAAACATACTTCTTTCCGGTACTACTGGCTTTCTTGGCGCCTTTCTAGTCTCTGAAATACTAGAGCAGACACATTTTAACGTTTGTTGTATGGCTCGGGAAACAACAGAGGTGCTTGGAATGGATCGGATAGTCGACAACATGAGAAAGTATGGCCTTTGGAAAGTTGAATACTTGCCTCGCATTGCTGTAGTCATCTCCGATCTGTCAAAAAAGAACATGGGCATCGCTCCAGATATTTACAGGTCACTCTGCAACACTACTGATATGGTGTTCATGAATGCTGCAATGATGAATTTCAATACAACCTACGAAGACCATCGTATCACCAATGTTGAAGGAACCAAGGAATTAATTAAATTTGCGGCCACTGGTAAACAGAAGTACTTGTTTGCTACGTCATCTCTTAGTGTATTCCTTTTCCCGCCATCCACTTCTGAAAATGGAAACAGTCGTAGCAACTTCCGCGAATCAGATTTTCCGGATGATCCTCTGCTCATCGAAGGAGGCTACGGACAAAGCAAATGGGCAAGTGAGCGTCTAGTAATGCAGGCATTGGAACTTTTGCCAGGTGGTGCCATCTTCAGACCTGCTCGAGTTTCTAGACGAAGTACGGACGGTGTTGGTCCAACGACCGATTTATTTGCCTCTACCATCATTGGCATGAAGCAACTGGGTGCGTATCCGGATATGAATTTTCCATTTGACCTAACCCCCGTGGATTTTTGCGCCAAATCAATGATCGAAATTACGTTAAAAATCGTTAATGAGAACAATTACACAAAAGAAAATGTGTATCATTTGTTCAATAAAGACACTATTCCATTTAAAGATATTTTTGTCGGAATGGGTCTAAATCCGATGCCACTGGATGAATGGAGAAATACCCTGAAACGAGCTGATGAGACAAACAAGGAACTGATTCCGCTAACGCCGTTCTTTATGTCCCAGTTCTGGGATAAGGCTCCTGATTGGCCAGTGTTTGATACCAGAAACACTGACAATGCTATATCCGACGACGCTAAAGCATTAAAGAAACCAACTTCAGAATTGCTCAAAATTTATAAAACATATTTCGGTGTTTGAAATTAGGCTTTTACATATAGTTGCATTACAAAGTCCGAATAGTTAAAATTTAAGAATTTGTTTTAGTACTATGTTCAGGAAAAATGTCTGACCATGCTGATATTCCTGCCGATATAGTTTAACTGTTCAGATAAAATGATGTGAAAATTCACACATGCACGCAGACCAAAGTCGAATTAGAATTCTTTTTGAGCAGATCACGAAAAAAGTCATCAGGGATTTCTGGTTGCAATGTATAATGTTTTATAATAGTTTACAAGTAATTAAATGCGAATAGATAATTATCAATGAGAAATATACCGCGTGACGTGTTGATTTGTTTCAATTTTGCAAGTTGGTTGTTACGAATCAAAAAGATACCTAAATCAATTTAAAAATGCAAGATAATGTTAGAGCCGATATAACAAATGTTGATTAAGACATAGGAAAACATTATTTTTCCGACTATAGTGTTTGAATACATTTTCAGATATTGTGGAGAAATAAATATGTTCAGTTGTAATACCTGCCTATGTTTATAAAAAAGTTGTTGTCATACACATAATGATTATGAATTCAATGTTATAATCCACATCAAACTGTTTATGATTTCATTGTTATCATCCCCCACAAACGTTTATGGATATATTGTTATCACCCACATCAACGCAGTTGAATTCAGTTTTGTCTTCCGTGTCAAACTGTTAATGCATTCATAATTATCATTTATATCAAACTGTTCATGCATCCATCGTTTTCATCCACACAAACTGTTTATGTTGCCATATGCACATCGAATTGTTTATGAATTCATCATTATCATCCACTTAAAACCGTTTATGAATCCTTCGTTATCATCAATATAAACCTGCTTATGAATTCAGTGTTATCAATTACATCAGACTTTGAAATGTTGATAACTTCACTGTTAGATGTACCTTTTATTGTTATCCTCCGCATCAAATTGCTGTTGAATTCATCGGTGCCATATCCACATCGAATTGTTTATGAATTCATCATTATTATGCACGTGTAATTGTATATAAATTCACTGGTACTTTCAACGACAAACTGTTCAGGAATTCATTGTTATAATCCATATAAAACTGTTCATTAATTCATTGGTATCATCTACATCAAACTGTTCATGAATTAATTTGTATCATCTACATCAAACTGTTCATGAATTCATTGGTATCATCTACAGCAAACTGTTCATGAATTCATTGGTATCATCTACATCAAACTGTTCATGAATTTATTGGTATCATCTACATCACACTGTTCATGAATTCATTGGTATCATCTACATCACACTGTTCATGAATTTATTGGTATCATCTACATCACACTGTTCATGAATTTATTGGTATCATCTACATCACACAGTTCATGAATTCATTGGTAGCATCTACATCAAACTGTTCATGAATTCATTGGTATCATCTACAGCAAACTGTTCATGAATTTATTGGTATCATCTACATCACACTGTTCATGAATTTATTGGTATCATCTACATCACACTGTTCATGAATTCATTGGTATCATCTACATCAAACTGTTCATGAATTTATTGGTATCATCTACATCACACTGTTCATGAATTCATTTGTATCATCTACATCAAACTGTTCATCAATGCATTGGTATCATCTACAGCAAACTGTTCATGCATTCATTGGTATCATCTACATCAAACTGTTCATGAATTCATTGGTATCATCTACATCAAACTGTTTAAAGAATGCATAATACTCTACACGTGTAGGTAATTCAATATGTTTTTCTATCAACACTGAAGCAAAGAATGAATGCGTGATATATATATATATATACTTAAAGTCACCAGGATACTGGGTCTCTCAATTTGAACACATTTATTGGGGCCACCCTGAAATAGTGTGAATATACGTGTTTGGTATTTTTTTTATGAATTAAGTACACCTACGGGTACTTATGTATGCCCATATATAGTCGTAACTTAACGGGTAATTTAACTGTTAACGCCTTTTATTCTCAAACCATAATACTGGGTCTGACCCAACATTTTTGCTGGGTCTTGTTACAGTATATATATATATACACACACTTAGCAAATTATCAAGGGGAGATAACCCCTACTCAGGGGCCCAATAAACGTGTAAAATAAGTTATGCGCGAGAGGCTTAATTAGGTAAATGTAGTTCTGTTAAACATGCATGTATTATTGGGCCGTTGAATTGTTGGGTCAAGACCCAATAGGCAGATTGAGGACCCAATAACAAGGTAAGGACCCAATATATCGAGTGTAAAAATCATTTTGACCCAATAAACTGGTTTCTTTAAAACTATATATATATAGACAATTGGAATAAGAGGTTAAATGATTCATCTCGAGCAATATTTGTTTTGAACATTTTGGAAATTTAGTATCAGTCTTATTTAGGCATAGTGAAGAAATTTATACTTTAACTATAAACTGGTAGAATGGAAAAAAACACGATAAAACACCGAAAGAAAATAGAAAATGAAGACTTTGCAACGCTCTAGCGAATGCATTTCACTGTCTATTTGAATGTAACCTTAATACGGATTTAAGAACAAATAGCACTTTAAACCTTACTTCACTTAAAGGTGTAGAATGTAAAAAGAGTATGAGGGTGGACCTTTGGAAACGGCCGACACGATAAATACGAAATATTGCAGTTTCGCTTTGATTGAAACTGTTCATGAACGTTAGTGATATGCCTGCTACCTTCACCCCCCCCACATGAACGTTAGTGATATGCTTGCTATACCGTCACCCCCCCCACCCCCCCCCCCCCCCCCCACACACACACACCCACCACCACCACCACCACCACCACCACACACACTCCCCCCTTCTCCTCGCACCGGGCTGAGCAAAACAATATTCATTAAATCAATAGTACAGAATGTTAACCCCCCCCCCCCCACCACCACCACCACACACACTCCCCCCCCCACCCCCACAACCACCACACACACTCCCCCCCTTCTCCTCGCACCGGGCTGAGCAAAACAATATTCATTAAATCAATAGTACAGAATGTTAACCATCCTATTTAACTGTCATTATTCCATGTCCAGCGGCGTATGGTCCACGTACCTAACAAAATTATATGCCCCAAAAAAACAAAAAATTATTGCAATTGGGTTGTAAAACAAACGTAAGGAATCTAGCATACTACGTTTACAAAGTTTTTAACATAAGCAACGAATTGTAATTTTAGTAGTCCCATTGTTAAACTTGACTGATAGGTAGTGAAGGGTATCAAAAGTTTAGATAATAGTAATGTTAGTAGTTATTCAATATAAGGATATCATTCGTACGTGTATTATAACTTGATTAAGTGAAGTAAGAGAACAAGTGTGTAATCATATACAAGTACTTGCTCAATTATGAAAAAACTGTTGTACAATATGTAATTATGCCTCATCGTTATTATAGCCATTGAACGCAAATGTGTATTAGTATTTTTATGTTATCTATATGTATGGTCATTTATGCCTGTATTAAAATATGTACGGTTTATTGGGGGTGTTCTTCTTCTTCCTCCTCTTCTGCTTCGTTTTCTTCTTCTTCTTCTTGTGTACATTTAAACGCCTTATGAAATGTTTAATGTTGTCCTTATCGTTTCTATTGCACGGCTTGTCTTTATTTTAGCTATATTAGTAGATGGTCACACAATAATCAATTCTTTGACATTATTTTAAATTTTGACTATTGGTTTTTAGAGGAGAAGAAGTTTTTTAAGGTTTTCCTTCTCGTTACCATGATAACCAGAGTACCGAACGTATTGCCTATATTTAAACTAGTTTTAGTACAATGATAACCAACAAATATTTCTTTGAAATTATTTCAAATTCTGACAACTGGTTTCAAAGAAGAATATATGTGTAAGTTGTTGCTTATGGCAACGAGAGTTCTGCACGGATTGCCTTCATTTTAATAATGTTCGTAAAGAATAAACCCAAGAATCATTTCTGTGAAATTGTTTTGAATTTGACCATTTGGTATCAGAGGATAAGATTTTTTAAAAATCCTTCTCGTTGCCATGGAAACCAGTGTTTTCAGAGTTTGCATTCATTTGAACTATTTTGGTAGAAGGTTACCCAAGAAATTATTTCTGTGATATTTGATCCAACTAGGTTTGAATCAAAAAGTTCACAACAGACGACAGTCGACGACGGACGATGGACACCAGGCGATCACAAAAACTCACCTTGAGCCTTGGCTAGCCTAAGATGAAAGTAAAAGCATAAATTCTTCCTAAATGATAACAGAGTAATGGAGCTTGTCTGCATGAGTTCCTTTTAGGACAGTGAATAAATGTGTCAAGATTATTAGGAATTTTTGGAGATATGATACAAAAAATAGAATATTTAAACATCCTAATTTGAAATGTTAATGTGCCATGTTCGAGACCCGAACTCGGGAAGCCTCCCGCCTGATACGACCTAGGGATTGAGTGCCACACCTAGCGAGGACCGTTGCCGACAGCTGACCACCGTTCCCGTTGGGTCACAATACCTGTGGGTAGGCCCAGCGGCCGTCGGCTGCGGGTCGCTTAAAGCTATTTACTATATAGCTCTATGTGGCATGTTCGAGACCCGAACTCAGGTAGCCTTCCCCCTAGGGACCGAGTGTCATGCGTAGCGAGGACCGTTGCCGACGGCTGGCCACTGGTCCCGTTGTGTCACAAAATATGTGGGTCGGCCTAGCGGATATCCGCCGCAGGTCGTTAAACGCTATTTCCCTCTATATAACTGTATATAGCTCTATGTTCCATGTTCAAGACTCGAACTCGGGTAGCCCTCACCCTGATAAGGCCTAGGGACCGTGTACCACGCATAGCGGGGACCTTTGCCGACGGCTGGCCACCGGTCCCGTTGTGTCACAAAATATGTGGATCGGTCAAGCGGCAATCGGCCGAGGGTCGCTCAACACTATTTCCATCTATACATATATAACTATACT
This sequence comes from Cyrtodaria siliqua, assembly GCA_037043455.1. Classification (NCBI taxonomy): domain Eukaryota; kingdom Metazoa; phylum Mollusca; class Bivalvia; order Adapedonta; family Hiatellidae; genus Cyrtodaria; species Cyrtodaria siliqua. The sequence goes on along the minus strand of JAWPHD010002510.1, from coordinate 202,464 downwards.
GTATAAAGCTCTAGGTGAGTTACGAGGTTTGAGACCAGAACTCGGGTAGCCTCCCCACTGATACAGCCTAGCGAATGAATGCCATGCGTTGCCGGGACATTTGCCGACGGCTGCCCACTAGTCCCGTTGTGTCACCCAATCTGTGTCGGACCGAAGGTTGTTTAACGCTATATCCTTCTATATAACTGTATATAGCTCTATGTGCCATGTTCGAGACTCGAACTCGGGTAGCCTTTCCCTTAATATTGAATAACGACCGAGTGCCACATGTACTGGGGACCTTTGCCGACGGCTGGCCACCGGTCCCGTTGTGTCGCAAAATATGTGGGTCGGCCCAGTGGCCGTAGGCAGAGGGTCGCTCAACATAATTTCTCTATTTATAACGTATACTATTTATAGCTCTATGTACCATGTTCGAAATGCCGGTCATGTGATAAAGTCCAAGTCGCCAGTTGGTACACGTTCATGTTCCAAAATGCTCTACACATAATGGGCTTTCAGAAAAATAGGGTGTACAAATCCCCTCTGGGGTGAGGGTTACTCCTACTAGCTTACAGTCTATTTTCTAGTGTACCGTTATTATATATTTTTCTAGATTTTACCCCAATACCCGCAATGGATTGCAGAAATAAGTGATTTTGGTCCATATTTCAGCAGATATGTTATATATAAAAACATTTGAATATGTATGCTGTGCAACATTATATTACTTCTATTTGATAAGTTTATGTTAAAACTATTTTCAAAAATAATTCCAGATTCCGTAGATTTTTGACAAAAATACACATTTTTCGCCTAAAAATTAAGGCATTTTCAAGCATCATACGGTTCGGGACTTTTTTCTACTTAATTATTGGACCTTTGTCTATCTAAAAATAATAAAATGTGTTAAATTTGTTTCTATATTTTAACCCAATAACCCAATGGATTACAGAAATCAGTGATTTTTGTCATTTTTTCTAACATTTTGCCCTAAAATGCCAATATTTGAGCACATATGTTATATATTGTGTCAGGAAAAACTTTAATATGTATGCTGTGCAACATTCTATTGCTTTAATTGCTTCTATTGCTAAGATTATGTTCAAACTAATTTCAAAAAATAATTCCAGATTCCGGCGATTTTTGACAAAAATACACATATTTCGCCCCAAAATTAAGGCATTTCCAAACATCATGCGGTTTGGGACTTTTTTTTCTACTTAATCACTGGACCTTACCCTGCCCAAAAAGGTTACAATATTTCTCTTTTCTATTGTATTAGATATTTGTCTATTTTTTTGTTAAATATCTCCCCAATGTATTACAGAAATCAGCGGTTTTATTCAATTTTTAACGTTTTTACCCAAAATCTCAATATTTAAGCATCGGATCCATAAATTATATGGTGGGACACGTAGAGATGCGTTCCGAGAAAGATTCCATCTATTCAAATTTGCTCTAATATATCCCATTATTGTATGTTCTTTCATAAAATCATACCCTACAAAATTCCCCCTGTGTGTGGTGGGGGGAGTGGGGAGGGTTTCTCCTACTAGCTCAGAGCCTACTAATAACACCATGGTGCTATGACAGGAGTATATATAGGGCGATGATATTTAGTTTTCGCTCTTACATACAGTGTGTTAATTATTTGCTACTAGGGAAAGATACCCCGGGAAGAGGGTTTTCATCGGGACTTCAATGCTACAAATAAAATGGGGCTAGGATATTTTTTGGGGGAAGTGTCTTAAAATGTCAATTCAAGGCAAAGTAACGCTCTTTAGAATGTTATATTATAGGCCATAACTAATAACACCATGGTGCTATAACAGGAGTATATATAGGGCGACGATGTTTAGTTTTCGCTCTTACACAGAGTGTATTATTTATTTGCTACTAGGGGAAGATATCCCGGGAAGAGGGCTTTCTTCAGGGACTTCAATGCTACAAATAAAATGGGGCTAGGATATGATTTGGGGGAAGTGTCTTAAAATGTCAATTCAAGGCAAAGTAACGCTTTTAGAATGTTATATTATAGGCCAGAACTAATAACACCATGGTGCTATAACAGGAGTAATAATAAATGGTAGTTAGCATACTATTTTCTCAAGTAGGTTATAGTTCAGTGGATAGAGCACAATGCTTGAAATCAGAAGATCCCCAAAAGAGGCAAACTTGTTTTTCTGTAAACATTACTGTTACCTGTGTATAGGTACGATGTGCACTGGTCAATGTCTATACAATAAATGATTTCATGCGCAATATTTGCTCGCTTAAATACTCGATTTCGACATGAGCTGGTGACATGAAGTTACAAATAAGGACACGCCTACAAAGAAGAATCAATTGATATAGAGATTGTGTAGCTTTAATTAATGCACTTTTATGTGTTAGTAAATACCATTCTCTGTATGATTGCAGAACTCAAGGTCAAACTACCAATTCAATAAATACCGCATATCATATAACTCTTTGCTTATTTGCATATCTGGTTTTACTGCGTTACCCGCAATACTTTGTTTAATACTGAACGAGTTGTCATGCGGTTTATGTAATATGTGTTGTATGTTTATCGAATACAAAACAATGTGATAGTTTTCAGTCACCTTTGTAGTTATATAATCATTGTTGCATTCTTTTAACAGTGCAAAGAGACACACGGCATCTTGATTTTAAAAAAATAATCGAGGCGTCCCTTCGTTTTTCCACGTAACTTGTATTTGTTCAATCTTTAATATTAATTAAAATATTATTATAAAGCGAATTTAGTTTGTATATTACTAACTGGTGATTATATTGCACCAATATGTACCATTCGTGGAATAAGTGGAACATGTGTAAATTCAAAACTGTATTTGAAATGCATGCAGGTTTTGTCAAAGTGATATCTAGACGCTAATTGTATTACTTGATAAAAAAATATAAGATTGCCGTGTGTCACTTTAACGATCCGATCCAATCGATTTATAGCATATCGTCGTCGGATATTATTACACACTTGTTATTAAAGGGACACACGGCAATCTTGAATGTTGTTTTTTTCAAACTCGCAGCGTCCCTTAGTTTTTCTACATAAAATGCATTTGTTTAACCATTAATATTAATTATTAGAATAGTATAAAGCAAATTGATTTTGCATATTGGTAATTGTTGATTATAGTTTACCAATAATCTATTCAAACCTATAATAGAATAACGAAGACAGGTTGAAAAAAAATAAAATTAAAATTGCATTTCTATATATGCAAGCAGGTTCAAAGTCAAACTGTAGTATAAGGAGAGGAACTCTATAAGATTATTTCGTTCCAATCCTATTAATTATGTACTGTGTCAATGTATATATGTTGTAAAATTTTTGAAATAAAATATGTTTTAATCAAAGTCAAAATAATACTGGATTTTTAAGTCAAAAGGCTCATTTTTAATGTTTGATACAAACTTCCAGATTGTCGTGCTTCCCTTTAAGTGAAGGCATTGATGATGCAATGAAGTATATGGTATTTGAATCCAAACTTGATTTGACTATGCTAAAAATGATATTATGCATATATATGTACACTTATTACAATCATTACAAAGGTAAACACAGCAAATCTTGCTGGTTTTTTCAAGTCGCGGCGTCCCATCAGTTTCTCCTAATAACTTAATTATTTAAGATGGGTTACAAATAAAACAAAATGTTACTAGTTTATATTTATTCAACAATATATAGTGTAAAATGAAATGTGTAGTTAATCAAATTGGAACAGTTCAGGTAAATCCAATGTTCATAGTTCAAACTAAGTTTAAAAGTGTAAACCATGGGAACAGATGTTCACAAAGACAAGTCTTAAAATTAAAAACTTCTTGCATAGAAAATAACAAAGTTTTAGAATACTGTACATATGTCATATGTTCTATGTATATATGCATTTGTAGTATCTCTCGGGCCTATGGCCTATTGATTTATGAATAAAATCTTCTTCTTCTTATAATTCTAATGAGAATGGCATGGCTATCTTATAATGCTTACGATGTTTTATTTATGTTTGTATTTATTGTAAACATTGATGAGACTTTAATAAAGAAATATATTACCTTAATTAAATAAACGCAAACAGATGTAAAATCAAAATGAAACTGAAGTACAATACATTGAGGTGCGAATTTTAATGCTCAAGTTAATAACTATTTCGAGATTGCCGTGTGTTCCTTTTAAAACGTAACTGAATGATAGGTGTCAGAACAGAACAGAACAGAGCTTTATTAAAATAATGCAAACATGAGGAATCAAACCATATTCAATCAATATTATAAGTTGTGACAATTAATAGCCAACGTTAGCGTATGTATATATATATGATATACAATTCAAAACAAATAACAGTTTGATAAAGGGCAGTGCTCGTTCAAAATGTGATTCACAGTAATATAATAGCGTTGTTACTTACGCCTAACGACAACGTTAACAACAATCAAAATCATTACAGTATTCTATATTTGATACAGTTTACTTAGGTAGAGGGGTGGGGCGGGGGAGTCGTCGACTTATTGCTCTTTCTTTATTTTAATGAATGCCTTTAAACATACTAAACTATTCATCTTAAAAACAGTAGCGAAGCATCTGAGTATCTCAATGACCTTACTGTCGTGACCCTTTATTATACTATCATGAGTTTGTCTCCTTGTGTATGATATGGGTACAAAACATCAATAAAAGAACAATAAATCAAAATCAACATACAGCCCACACACACACACTCCCATGCACACACTCACGGTCACACATACGGTATGCGCAAGTATATTACAGTACATCAACTCGGGAAGGTTATCATCACCTAATTCATAAGGAGTTATTGTCCCTGTTCATAAAAGTGGAAATACTAAACATGTTAATAACTATAGGGGTATTACTCTAGTTAGTTGCCTGTCAAAAATATTTACCACTATATTAGAATTGACTGTGTTTGTGAAAAAAATAACATTATTTCTGATGCACAGTTTGGTTTTAGAAAAGGCCATTTCACTGTTGATGCTTTATTTGTTCTTCTCTCTATTGTTGAAAAATACTTAAATGATAATAAACGTTTATATGTTGCCTTTGTAGACCTAAAACGATGTTTTGATACTATATATAGAAATGCTTTATGGCTTAAACTATATAAATCTGGTTTACAAGGAAAGATATTACGAATTATTAAAGACATGTATGAAAATGTGAAATCATGCGTGAAGAGTTGTGGTACTTATTCAGACTATTTTGAATGTGCGGTTGGATTACGTCAAGGGGAGGTAATCTCTCCTTTGTTATTTTCGTTATTTATTGAAGATCTTGAGCTGCATCTACAAAATGATGTGAATTCAGACTTACAGATTGATGATATAGTTCTGATATTGTTACTGTTTGCTGATGATATGGCCATTTTAGGTAAATCTCCACTGGATTTACAAAATAACTTAAATCTTCTATACTCATATTGTAATAATTGGGGTCTTGAAGTAAATGCCACTAAAACCAAGATAATGGTGTTTAGAAAAAGAGGAGGGCTACTTCAAAATGAACGTTGGACCTATAACGGTCAAAATATCGAAGTTGTAAATGATTTTAACTATTTAGGCACAATTTTTAATTATACGGGCAATTTTTCATTAAATCAAGAACATTTAATTGGTAAGTCACTAAAATTGCTCTACACTTTATTAGCGAATTGTAAAAATATTAAGTTAAAGCCAAAAACACTATGCCAATTATTTGATTCATTTGTAGGTTCTGCACTAGGATATGCCGCTGAAATATGGGGTTCTCTAAATCAAAAGTTATTGAAAGAATACACCTAAAGTTCTGTAAACGGTTGCTTAACGTTAGATTAAATACACGCACATTAGGTGTATATGGTGAACTTGGGCGTTACCCTCTTTATATTACGAGATATATAAGAATTATTAAGTATTGGTGTAAAGTAATAAATACTAATAACATTCTGATGAAAAAGCTCTATGAACAAGGTGTATATGATTGTGAAAGAGGTTGTAAAAATTGGGTTTCGAATGTAAAAAAGTTATTATTTGATTATGGTTTTGCCTATTTATTTAAAAATCAGGATATGCTGAATGTAAAAACATTTCCATGAGTTGTTTTTAAACAACGAATAATTGACTGTTTTAAGCAAGAGTGGTATGGGTCAATTGACAGCAGTGCTGTTCTTGAAAACTATAAATATTTTAAATCTGATTTTTCATATGAACACTATCTAAATGTTTTACCTAGCTATTTGAGATTCTTTGTTTCTAGAATAAGATTATCTGCACATTCTCTTAACATAAAAACAACTGGACGGTATGCAAGAAATCGCATACCGAGAAATGAAAGATATAGTTTATGTTGTAACTCACAAGATCTGGAAGACGAATACCATTGTATATGTGTGTGTCAATGTTACAATGAAATATATTACCACCAGAGGCCATCTATGTTCAAATATATAGAATTGATGAAAACTTCAAACAATGATATATTACTAAATTTAGCGAGGTATATAAAATATGCTTTAAATGTTAGACTTTCTATTTTGAATGCTAAGTATAAATATAATATTGTTCATTCTCTAACTATGATGATGTAAACTATACTGACAGTTGATTTATATACTCTGTTTACGTGACTTTGTTATATTCGTATATTGTATATATGTTTTGAATGACGATGTACTTTGTACAAGTCTAAATAAAATATCTGTCCTGTTCTGTTCTGTTCCTAATTCATAGCCATTGAGAGAAACAGATGTTCGAATGTGAAAGGTACATGGATTTGATGTACGATTGTGAAAGGTACATGGATGTATGTACGATTGTGAAAAGTACATTGATTAATGCACGATTGTGAAAGGTACATGGATTTATGTACGATTGTAACAGGTACATGGATTAATGCACGATTGTGAAAGGTACATAGATTTATGTACGATTGTAAAAGGTACATGGATGTATGTACGATTGCGAAAGGTATATGGATTTATCATAGATCTATATCCATGGATTTATGTACGATTGTGAAAGGTACATGGATTTATGTACGATTGTGAAAGGATGGATTTATGTACGATTGTAAAAGTACAAGGTACATGGATTTATGTACGATTGAAAAAGGTACTTGGATTTATGTACGATTGTGAAAGGTACATGGATTTATGTACGATTGTGAAAGGTACATGGATTTATGTACTATTGTGAAAGGTACATGTATTTATGTAAGATTGTGAAAGATACATGGATTAATGCACGATTGTGAAAGGTACATGGATTTATGTTCGATTGTCAAAGGTACATGGATTTATGCACGATTGTGAAAGGTACATGGATTTATGCACGATTGTGAAAGGTACATGGATTTATGTTCGATTGCACGAGAACTTGCAGATTCAAAGTAATGTTGGGGGTGTAAACTGTAAATGATCAGACCTATCAGTAGTGTGTGCCTGGCATGTTGTTGTGTGTGATTCTAGAGGATATATACTAATTGTTCGGAAGTATGTTCACTCGTAAGTACTATTAGAGACAAGTTAGATTTGCATATCTTTGTTTTTAGTGGATAGTTCAGGTATACTATATTCGTGAGCGGCTAGATATACAAAAGACATTAATATCATGGTTTGACCCATACAATGTGTGATTAATGGACTGTTTTTAGAATTACAAATATCAATTTGGTGAGGTTCATGAGTGTGGACTCGGATGTTGATGCTAGTAATCGTTTAAAGGAGTTTACGTTTGGCGGGAAATAATGTTCATCGATGAAAGTTTCTCTGTGTGTCTTAAAATAACTGCATTTAAGTAAATAATGGTATTCATCCCATATTTGATTTTCGGCACATAGATTACAGGTTCGATCTAGATCTTGGTTACCGTCCCATCTCCCTGTCTCTACGGGGAAGTTTAAAGAGGTTCTAAATTTAAAGAGGTTAATATAAATGGACGCTGGCAGAATTTTTTAAAATACTGCTCGAGTTCTGGAGATTGTTGAAATGTGTCATAAATTAATCCTTTATTTGAAAGTGTAAGTTTTGTCTGAATTGTACGGTGTCCTGTTAGGGCCATGTTACCATCGCATCTTACCAACGAGCATCGACCTATGTCGATGCTCGATGGTAAGATGCGATGGTCGATGGTAAGATGCGATGTTCGATGGTAAGATGCGATGGTCGATGGTAAGATGCGATGGTAAGATACGATGGTCGATGTAAGATCGCATCTTACCATCGACCATCGCATCTTACCATCGCATCTTACCATCGACCATCGCATCTTACCATCGCATCTTACCATCGACCATCGCATCTTACTATCGCATCTTACCATCGACCATCGCATCTTACTATCGATGGTAAGATGCGATGGTAGCATGGCCCTAACAGGACACCGTAGTATTGATCAATTAGTGTTCGTTTAATGAGTTTGTTAACAGATGTATGTCAATAAAATACGAATAAACTATCATAATGTGTCGGCTAGTGTCTTTTTGTTTTAATCATTAATTGTAAATCACAGGGAACAAGCATTTATTAGACTTGTTTGATGTTAAAAGTTTTGAATAAAACTCACCAAAGATTAACTGGGCATCTCTAGGTTTCCAATATGTTTACCGTAAATGATACGGTATTACATGTAATTAGAATATTCAAACAAGACTAACAGACCATTTCATTCAAAACTTGAATGACGGATTACATAGGAATTCTGTGTTACAATACAGAGGCAAGTTTTCAATAGGGATCATTGTCATGGCGTCATATATGATGTAAACCTCTCAGTACGATGCCGACATATCTATACGTTTGCATATATATCGTGTAAGTAATAAACTGTTTGTCCAAAATCATTGACCATTTCAACTTACGTGTTAGAAGATGACTTTTATTTCATATTACAATGTGAATGAAAGACATGCAGATTTAAGGAAACAATAAATACTTAAAGGCGCTAAACCGCCAACTAACCGCGAAATTATACTATCAAATCGTTTATCCATGTGTTCAGGTCAAATAATAAAGTATATGTGCCTATTAAAAGTATATGTTTATTCATGGGTACTTAAAATACCCGAGATTGAATATGCGGAAAATGGAATTATGAGTCGGTAACTCTTAATTCGATGTTTCAGTTTTGGGGTTTGTCGTTGCTAGTTAAAACAGTTTGTATTTTGTCTATATAATTCGAATTTTCAAAATATGTAAGTTAAATATATACCTCTTCGTCAATAGGTTTAGAAACGGTGCGCATCTGGTGTAAACGTCGCTTGTTGATGGCGGGAAATGGACTTTATTATGTATGTCTTTTAGATGTCCTAAGATAGTAAAGTTTATAAAACTGATACATATAAATACAAAGGAGTACATGTGCTTGTTTGTATGGTGTTTGACGTCATTTTCAACACATGTAAGGTTAAATATGATTGTCGATTTTTTGTGTTGGAGGCATACCACCCACTTATTTTCCTGGGTAGAACCAGTACTGTACACCTCCCGCCATCCGTAAGAATCGACACGTCCTCACTTACAAGTCGAGCTCCCAGTGAGACTCGAACCCGCAGCGGTTAGATGCGAAGGTTTAAAATGCAACGTCGTTTACCACTAGACCACGGAGACGCTATAAAAAGAGTACACTTGATGGTTTAAACATATTGTATTGCATGTTTTTTTACATAGTCTGCACTCGTTAACTCTGTATATTAATTTATAAAACGTTCAAGGAATTTAACTATTATATAGAAATTATCTTGCAGATATAAAACAGAGTAGGTGAAATAACGTCGTGTCTGAATTCACGCCACTAAACCTTCTTAGGAAACGAGCTCGTACTACTCGAAATGTAACAGCGTATACACATGACACTTAAAAATCATTAACGTTGTGTTTTTGGAAATCTCCATGTATTGGTGTATTAGAACTTTAGCCCCTCACTTCCAGTGCTGTGATGAAGACCATAAAAGGGTTACATATTGAACATTGACAACCCTTTCTTTTCTACAATGGTTAATAATATATATTCTAAAGAAATTCAACTTAACAAAGCTAATATTTCTGATACTGTCGCTTCTTTTCTCGATTTTCATCTTTCTATTGAAAGTGGTGACATAATTAGCAAAATCTATGCCAAGAGAGATTATTTGAAATTTGATATTGTTAATAATTATCCCCATTTAGATGGGGATGTTCCCCGAGCAACCTCTTATGGGGTCTATGTGTCTCAACTTATTCGTTTTTCTAGAGCTTGTACTCGAGTTGAGGGCTTTAATATTCGTAATCTTTATATAACCAAAAAGCTACTCCACCAGGGCCACCGGTATCATAAACTTCGTAAAACCTTTGCAACATTTTATTATCAAAACCCTGATCTTCTTTCCAAATATAAAAGTAATTTTAGAACTCTTCTGACAAGGACTATCACAAACTGACTTCCATGGTGATGTGATTTGCAAGCTTCGTAAGATCCTTGGTCATGATCATTTGCATACTATCTTTGTTAAACCTTTTAAAAGGTATATCAAAAGAGGTTATGACCCTATCATTTTGCAACGCACTGCATGCTTGGTGGTGGACACATTTACATCTACCTAAAGCCCAAAAGGACGGTGACGTTCGATGTTTGTCTGCAATCTTGTCTTGTCCCTGGTTTATTCTCTTGTTGCTCTGGCTTCTGCCAAGTCATTGGGTACTTTCTTTGTGGCTTTCTGTGCTATTGTCTTTTTTGTATTTATTTATACACGAGCATCTTTGTGTTTTACTTATATTGCCTCTTAATGCTGCCTTGTTGGTTAGAGAATAGTTCATGGCGGGTTTATTTACACTGTCCCGCTTTATTGGGATGACAGTCGGATAAGTGTGAGGTTTGGTGCACGCTAGAACCTGGTTTAACCCCCCCCCCCCCCCCACCCCCACCCCAGCGGCCTTTTTTGCCACTGACCGTTCCAAGGCGGTAGCCCTATTGTCAATCCTTTTTTTGTGTTTGTGACGTCATATGCATTTATTCTTTTTTAACATTGCCATTCATGTTTGTCTTTTTGCGTGTTTTCGGGTTTACTGTGTTCTGTGAAAGCTGCATTTCCTGTTCGACTTTTATACTTATTTGTATTCAGACCAAATAATGGGTTTTACTCTAAAAATCAGCTAGGGGAATCTGAAAAATCGGTTTTCATACCGCAACCTAGATTATCGTTCGATAATGCATATTTATGTACTTAAAGCGTTTTTAAGAATCTGAAAATCGAATTTTGCTCTCGGAACCTTTTTTTGCTCGATAAACGTGCATTATATCTCGATAATACGGATTTTAAGATGCTAACTGTCATTTTCTATTTGGTAACAATGCTTATCGAAAGTAACTATTATTATCAAATCCGTGTTTATGCTTTTCCTATCGCAAAACCGGTTTTGCGTTTGGTATCTATGATAATTTACCGGAACTATTAGTATCAAATGCGTGTCTATGCTTTTCCAGTCGTAAAACCGGTTTTGCGTTTGGTATCTATGGTGATCTACCGGAAATATTATTATCAAATCCGATAACCATAGTTACGAGATTGATAATTCGTATTGTTTAATTATCGCTGTATCGCACAATAATTCAACAAGACGTCTATATATTCAGATCAGCAATGGGAACCTGTGACGTTTTATGGAAATAGGACCAGCACTTTCAGTGTAGTCGCCACAAGTGTTCCCTGTATAAATAAATCTATGTCAACAAAGATGGCCATTATGATTGTGATTTACGCAAACAAAACGTTTGATCTCATTTACTTTTACTTTCTAAACCCCTCGCAATAAACAAATATCTGAATACTTTACTGTTTATGGAAAAACGTTGGCTTCTAATAGTTGGCAGGCCTTCAGCAATAAAAGTGCTTACTTTTCGAGTTGATGGCATTTTTAAGTGGACGTGTTTCATTGTTAAAGCTGTACAGTCCCTATTTTAACTGGTAAAAACTCATGAATATGAATGAGTCACGTGTGAAGTAGTTTCAAATCGACGAACACCCCAAAAGTCGGTAGATAAGCAGAAATCGATGCGTAAAATTTCACATTTTTATTTAGCCTCTGTACAGGTAAAATCGATAAATATACGGCTCCAGAATATATGTGATAAAAAAATAGTTGCCCGGAACGGGATTTGAACCACCGCCTTGCACTTGTAAGTTTTGAAAGATGTACGCTGAACCACTAGACCACGGCTATTTATGGTATGTTGTAGCTAAATTAAATAGGCATTACGTAATAACAAGCGCGCGCAAACAAACTCATCAAGCGCTAAGTAACAAGTCGAGATATGGTTGTTTTGAGGCGAAGTATTAGTTTCATATTGATAACATACAGTATAATGCTTATCTACACATGCGACAATATGGACTACATATTTATTGATCCATCTTGAGTTTCGTTCAAATATGTTGTTATTTTGCCTCATAATAAATGGTAGTTAGTATTCTATTTTCTCAAGTAGTGTCCCGAAATACGCAATAATACTTAGTCATATATTTTCGCTTAAGGTTGTCATTGACCTTATTGTTACTTTTTTTTCTTCTGTAATTGCGCAATATAAACAATATTTATGGACATGCTTAACTGCTGGTTACACGCCTAACTGTTGGTTACATTAACTGGCTTTTTCATATACTAGTATAGGGAGTATCTTAACATTATTTTGATATACACATATTTTATCAATATTCTCCTACATATACAATTGTTTATATATTGTTTTAAAATTATGGATTCAAGGAAGATACCATCATTCAGTTATAGCTATGATATAGGTTGTGTAGTAAATAAATAATATTCGTACATCAGTGAATACCTATTGTGAGATATCCCCTTTTTATTGTCGTCTTTCATCCGACACGTAATCGGGAATTCCACAGTTAAGTGATATTGCGTGATTGCGTGCATGTTTGTTTTCACAATGTGCTCTACATATTATTGATATAACTGTTAAACTTGCTCTAGTATATTGAAAAAACAATTAACAGTTGTTCGTGTTGCCGCTTAAAGGGACACTGTCCGTAAACTTAAAGGGATATTGAGCTTAGCACATAACTGTCTGATATGTATTCATTGCAATGTATACATGAAAACATGAGCATAGACCGAGATAAGTCTGGAGTAATGCATTCATGAGTTCGAAAAAACAAAGGTTTGATTTATTGTTTGTAAACAATGCCGGACCGCAGTATTTACATTTTCTGCTGATCACGTGACACCATTAGCGCAATAGTTTTTCCTTAATATATATTGCGTAATACATCTGGCCAGTTGTGAGTTCTCTTAAGGTCATACTACACCAATTCATTTTACATAGGCCTACCTTATAGCTGTAAGCTCTGTACTGAGTTCCCTAATATAGGAAGCTATATGTTTTATTACTTGTTTTGAAAGACCGTCTTAGTTTTATCAAAAAAACATACATAAGCCATACGTTGAGTATGTTTTGAAAAAGCTGTTTGGGTCGGATGGTGCTGACCCACCTACTTGCAACATGAGGAAAATGTAAAATATACTTATTTTTTTGATTATGCAACACATTATGGATACATTGCACACATGTATGATTTAACCTATATAAGTACTCTTCAAAAGTTGAATTTTAATTTTTTAGCAAGATGTTTTTGTTTGTTTACCTTGTCAACCAATCAAAATTAAGAGATTCTGTGTAATAGCTCCGAATTTACCCTGGAACTTTTTCCCTGCCCGCTGATTGGTTGGTAATTGGTGTAGTCTGGTCTAAAGAGGCATTCAAACCTGATTGAAGTTGTTTTTTTCTGGCTAAATTGTTTGATACATTCAATCTGAGAAAAATGATGTCATTCTTTTTTAGAAAAAAATCCTATTCGACAAACTGATATGAGGGCTTAAAAGAGCTTCGGCTAAAGCAAAATTCCTACGGTTTTTACGAGTAAATCCAGAATCTTCAAAATGCCATATCTCGACAACCGTTCCAATCTTTTGCTCAAAATAAAGTGATTTAAAATTGATTTCATCAATAACATGTAATTTTCAACCAGTTGAAGCTATCTTGAAAATTATATCTACTCAAAAATGATATTTGTGATTTTAAGGGGTCAAAATAGCAGATTTTACCATAAAACACAACTGTTTTTGTATATATTAAAAATCTACCTTCAAATGAATTAATTAACATTATTCAGCAGTTTCTATATGTGAAACCATCAAGAAAATGCAACTTTTCAGTTTAGAAATGACAAAACATAATTCTGAGACTATCCTCCCCAACTTAATTTTTACGGCCACCACTTGTCGCAGATTTGTTCTTATTTTGCTATGAAAGGGATTTCATGTTGAGTCTTTCACCAGATACCCAGGCAGATGTTATTGAAGCCTTTAATGATACCTCTCGGTATCTGGATGACATATTGAACATTCACAACCCTTTCTTTCCAACTATGGTTAATTATATTTATCCCAAAGAACTTCAGCTTAACAAAGCTAATATATCTGATAATAACGCTTCTTTTCTTGATTTAGATCTCTCGATTGAAAATGGTAAAATAATTAGCAAAATCTATGACAAGAGAGATGATTTTAATTTTGACATTGTTAATTATCCCCACTTGGATGGGGATGTTCCAAGAGCAACTTCTTATGGGGTATATGTGTCTCAACTTATTCGTTTTTCTAGAGCTTGTACTCGAGTTGAGGACTTTAATATTCGTAATCTTTGTATAACTAAAAAGTTACTCAATCAGGGTTACCGTTACCATAAACTTCGTAAAACCTTTGCAAAATTTTATTATCGTAACCCTGATCTTCTTTCCAAATATAAAAGTAATTTAAGGACTCTTCTGCGACAAGGACTATCACAACCTGACTTCTATGGTGATGTGATTTATAAACTTCATAAGATTCTAGGTCATGATCACTTTCATACTATCTTTGTTACACGTGTTAAAAAGTTTATCAAAAGAGGTTATGACCCTATCATTTTGCAACGTACTGCAAGCTTGGTGGTGGACCCTTTTACAGTTCGCCACTATGCTTTCCTCTTTAATTGTGCGATGACCGGACAGGCTGTGGACCCTATGATGACGCCTACCTAAAGCCCATTGGGACGATGGCGTTTGATGTTTGTCCATGATCTTTCTTGTCGTGCCCTTAATAGTTTATTCTCTTACTGCTTTGGCTTCTGCAAAGTCATTGAGTACCTTCATTGTGGCTTTCTAGGCTATTGTTTTTTTGTATTATATTTACACGAGCATATTTGTGTTTTACTTATATTGCCTATTGATGCTGCCTTGTTGGTTAGAGATTAGATCATGGCGGGGATTTCTTTCTTACACTGTCCTGTTTTAATGGGATGACAGTAGGGTAAGTGTGAGGTTTGGTGCACCCTAGAACCGGTTTAATCCCCCAGCGGCCTACTTTGCCACTGACCGTTCCAAGGCGGTAGCCCTATTGTCAACCCTTTTTGTGTTTGTGATGTCGTTTGCATTTATTATTGCTTTTGCCTTCTTGTTTGTCTGTTTGCGTGTTTGTTTCTGTGTTTTGTGGTTTACTGTCCTCCTTGAATGCTACTTTCCCTGTCCGATCTTTTTATATTTCTTATGCCATGTTTTACAATATGCTCATTACACAAGATTGCCTGTTACTGTACAGTTTATAGTATTTTTTATTAGATATTGTTTATACCATCTTTACAGGTCATTTTCATGTAACGATGCAGCCAAAAAGCACTGTTTAAAGTACAGATTGATGAAAATTCATTAAAATGAAGGGGTTGGAGTAGAAAAAAACTTTTGAAAAACATACAAAAGGTCATACGTTTTGCCAAATAAATAATTTAATTTGTAAAAGGTATTAAACCGCTTAACATATTTGCATATCGACACTAACCGTATAGAAGCGATGAACTCAAAGTCAGAGTTTACCTCAACATCTTTTTCAAAACAGACATAAGCGGCTTTTCGACATCTTTTCGGACATATGTAGATTGTCGCTTTCTGACATTTTTGCCAAACTATGTATGCAAAGCCCTCAGAAATGAATAAAACTTACTAGATATACCTTTAACTGTGTCAAATATGTGCATTACAGTCCAATTTTGTATACCAGGTGTCAGGTATGGCTAATTTTGTGTCCACAAGTTAACCCTTAATAAAAGAATTTAAATTACCTATGTTGCATCATAAAACTTTCAAATATTCAAAAACCATGAAAAGAGTTATAAGAAAAGTCAAAATACACCATAATTCAGCATTTCTCACACTTTCAAATCATTGTGTTAGAAGAAAAAAAGTATGTCTACTTTCACTTTTACCCTATGCAGAATCTATCTTTAGGTCATACTACACCAATTCATTTCCCATAGGCCTACCTTATAGCTCTAAGCTCTGTACTGAGTTCCCTTATATAGGAAGCTTATTACTTGTTTTGAAAGACCTATCTTAGTTTTATCAAAAGAACATATATAAGTTGAGTATGTTTTGAAAAAGCTGTTTGGGCCGGATGGTGCTGACCCTCCTACTTGCAGTAGAAACATGAGGAAAATGTGAAATATACGCTTTTTTGAATATGCAACACATTATGAATACATTGCACAAATGTATGATTTAACCTTTATAAGTACTCTTCAAAAGTTAAATTTTTTATTTTTTTAGCAAGATTTTTTGGTTTGTTTACCTTGTCAACCAATCAAAATTAAGAGATTATTTTTAATAGCTCCAAACTTTTTCCCTGCCCGCTGATTGGTTGGTAATTGGTGTAGTCTGATCTAAACTTGACTGTTGCGCGCTCGACTCTCATTACCCACGAGTGTACTATAAGTTCAACCCTACGAAGAGGTACTTCTTTGTTGTTGTTTTGTACCGCTATTTAATTCCGTCAAACAATTTTGTCTTTATGTAGTAAATATTCGGTTGGTGTGTAATGTTTGTCAACGTAATTATTTTGTGTTTTATGACCTGAAAGTTACGGATATTGTCCCTTTAATCTGCGTTTATTGCTGATTACATTATTTACTACGTGTATTTAATGAAACATTGTAGGAAAGTAATATTTTTAAATAATCCATAATTAATACGATAAACAATAACTAAAATTTTAAACTAGATCTAGTGTATGCTATTATTTAAGTTATTGATGGATATGTTAAAAACGTAAGGCGTTCAAATAAGATCTCATATTAAGAAAGAAAAAAAACCAGATTATTTTACATTAGCGTTGTCGAAAATAATAATGATTGTTTTCATTTTGTTCTTTGTTACAAGTTTGCGCTGTCGAGTTACACATGGTTTAAACAACATTGTGCAACATTTTACAAGTGTTTGCAACATGGTTGATGCACACGTTATACACCCTGTACAATTTGACAACACAAAGCAATAGTATGACAGTTACATATGCATAATACTCTTCTAAACAATAATAATTGGAAAATGCATTAGAAGAGTCAACAACTATATGCATAGGTAACGAGGGGAGGAAAGTAAAAGACAGACTGGATAATACATATAGTGTATCAAATGTAAACTTAGTGAATTTTCAGCTTAACATCTTATAGTATATGTTATGTATTTGTTCACAGCTTCACAAGATTTGCAGACATATTATTCCTAAAGCAAAATCAAATTCATTATTTTCAAACAGAATATTTGTTTCCGAACAGTAGATGAAAGACCCCTTTCGCCATGAAAATAATGAGTTATCAAGTTACTCTCTTGAAAATCATTCCTTACCCCGATCCTTGAAAATATATACTGATAAAAATATGTTTAGCAAGTAAATAACATATAAATCCCGTTGACCAGATTCTAGGATATGTGTAGAAGCGGTCATGGGCAATATAATTTACATAATTATCAGTTATATTAGGGAATAAGTCTCAAAAGAAATATGTGAAAACAATAGCAACATGTGGTAATCTACATGCTTTACAGCAATTATAATTTCGGTCTTATTTCAATGCAAAGGGAGGTAATTTCACAAATGGTAAACGTTGGTTCCCTATATCGTTATAATGGCAAGGAAATTGTCGATTGCTTTAGCGTTTTTTATAATTTGAGACCCATAACAGTCATTTTGTAATGTTTAATCTTGCTCTTTACCTTCTTTGTATTTTTAAATGTGAAATAGTATGTTTTAGCTAAATGGGAGATAACTCTGATACTTGGAATACAAACAAGTAAGTAAAAAAGAAGATCAACCTAAGCCATGCCGATGATTTAAAATACTTCACAATATAAAATAACATTACAGATTTGCATAAGGGCTTGCTAATTTTAAACTTTATTTTTCCAGTATATATTAGGTATGTTTGACTCAATCACACAGTTTCTTCCTACCCATTCCTACCCTGGCACCAGCTCATAACGACCCCAAATTCTATTGCTTAAAATGACGTAATTACACTCACTTAATAAACCTCGCCTTAAACGTTCTAGTATGTCACCACTGCGGGTTCGAATCCCACTGGGAGCTAGACTTTTCAAGTGAGAAAGTGTTGATTCTTACGGATGGCTGAAGGTATAGAGGAGTGGTTCTACCAAGGAAGAATAGGGTGCTCTGCCTCTACTACAATAAAACAGACCGTCATATATGGCCTAGCCTATGCTAAAATGACATACAACACCATTCAAACAACCTATAAACCTCTCCTCACCCCTAGAAAGGATGGTTTAATCGTTTAACTGCCCATACACACTTCAAAAACTTCTATCTTAAGGAACATTAACAGTCCATCCACTTCTTTTTTCTTACGCACCCCTCCCTGGGGGGTTTAAATCAGGTTCTAGGGTGCACCAAACCTCACATTTACCCTACTGTCAACCCAATAAAACGGGACAGTGTAAATAAAGAAATCCCCACCATAAACTATTCTCCAAAAAAACAATAGCCTAGAAAGCCACAAAGAAGTTACTCAGTGACTTGGCAGAAGCCAGAACAACAAGAGAATAAACCACTGAGGGCACGATAAGACAAGCCTGCAGACAAATACCAAACGTCACCGTCCTTTTGGGCTTAGGTAGACGTCATCATAGGGTCCACAGCCTGTCCGGTCATCGCACAATCAAAGAGGAAAGCATAGTGGCGAACTGTAAATTGGTCCACAGCCAAGGATTCGGTGCGTTGCAAAATGATAGTCATAACATCTTTTGATAAACCTTTTAACAAGTTTAACAAAGAAAGTATGAAAGTGATCATGACCAAGGATCTTACGAAGTTTGTAAATAACGACACCATAGAAGTCAGTTGGTAAAGACTGGTTGATTAGTGATATTGTCAAGCAACCCCCACTACTTCTTGACATAGTTTTCTTACCAGGGCCTAAATTCATCAAGTTTTTGAGCACAAGAATCAGACTCAGACTCACAGGCGCGTAGCTACACTTTGAACCTGTAGGCCCGGGCTTGCATAAAATTCAACGATTTAACATTTTGAAACGACTGAGAATGTAATGCAATATTAGAGGATGGTGTGGGTTGGGGGAGGGTATACCGTATGCAACATTTAAAATCTAATAGCATTTCAGTCCTATACTAACTAATAACGATCACATCTGTAACAACAGTGTGTCGGTTTTGTTATATCCAGATTAATAAAAGTTTGTTTGGTATTTTACATATCCAGACCATACATAATTCGAAAGGCATGTGTTGCTTTTAAAGACATGTGTCCCCTTAGAAAAATATTGATCGTAACTCAAACTTTATACTGGTTTTCTAAGAGTATAAATTATGTAAAAGTTGATGCAAGTTCGATAACACAATAAGACATTTTAGTACGCTGCGATTGAATGGAGATGGACAGACATAAACACATACAGAAGTTCTGATGGGTGGATGTTCGGATGAATGGATGGATAGACATTTATGCAGGCTCCTTATTTAACACTTAACTGATTTTAATTTTTTACAAAATGTATTTGAACAACCTGTCGCAACGGATTTACAATATCAACATCATACATAATGGATGCAGTTCAGTTGTAGTGAATTTTAAAACATGGCTGTAAAATCGTTTATAGACAGGACATAAACCGCTTGATATGTTCATTGACGTGATAAATACTAGAGGGTAAACTATATCAGTTATGTTCTTAAAAATTAAGATTGAAAATAAATAAGCCTTATATCATATAATTGTCTAATCTTGAATGTGTACGGCAGAAAGCTTATGTAATCATAACATCTCCATTATATATATAACACAATTATTAAAAATGTGATATTATAGTTAACTAAAACAGCGTTCATATTCGTCTACTCATATTCATATGAATAATTTATACTGCAACTGAGTGAGAGAAATACCTACTATTCAAAGTGCGTAGATAAAATATTGTAAAATATCAATTTACCGACTATCTTTTGAATATTGGAAACTATTCAGTTCGTAACAAGACATATAATTGGATATGTCTCGTTTTAAATTAATAGAGCGATAATGCATATATTTCAGCGCATTTTGAAAAGACCTGGGTACAAGAAATTGTATTACCCTCCGAATAATGACACCGGTTAAATATCCACAAAAGCAAACACTTGTCATATCCTATCATAATTTATGTTCAGTTCCCAAACTAATGAATGTGACTAAACTATTTGGCAAGTAGCTTGTTATATTAAATAGTTTGAAAACTTAAAGTTGAAGACCAGAATAAGACCAACGTCCCTCTTGGGCTGGGTAACTGCGTGGAGACAACAGTCAGAACTCGAATTGACTCACAGTTATTTGGGGGAGAAAGATGTGCATTCCACATTTCGATGCACACTTGAATGTTCTTTCCTTATGATGTCAAATGACATTTTTTATTTGTTGGTGCATCGTCTAACACACTTAATAAACACACACAGGTGCGCGAGTGCACACCCACACCACACACATTTTTATTTATACATCACTATATATAGAATATTATGTCAGTGCCTTTTACTATCAAGTTTATTAGGCGAGGCTTAGAAAACGAAGAATGGCGAGAAAACGAAGAATGGCGAGGCTCGAGCTCTGCCGAGCCATTCTTCGTTTTCGTGCCGAGTAAAAGGCACTGACATAATATTCTATTTACCATGTAGATTATCAACATTTTCTGTATGAATTACTATTATTACCTATTTCTCAGAATGTTACGCTTATCGAGGACGCCGCCATGTTGTTGTTTTTACGTCAGGCAACGTTACGTGCATGACGTCAGATAACGTTACGTACAATAAACGCCGATGGATTCCGCATTGATTTGCTTTATTGGTCAACTTGCCTAATAAAGCAAAATTTATTAGGTCACATCTTTATTAGGCAGAAAAGTGCATATCTGCATGATAAATTTAATTTCAAGGACGCCATGCAAACATGATTTGCAGAAGATAATGACACGTCAATCAAACAGTAATTGAAGTGATATTAATTTGTTTAACACACGTTTTTTAAGAAACATGTTGTGCGGTGGTTTTAAACGATATCCTATAGTATGTATGCCATAAGTAAAAGTAATTCATATTTATTGCATACTTGATAAGTAAGTCTTGATTTTGGTGTTGTTGTTACTTTTAATAGGTATTTACCAGTGTGTAATTTCAGCAAACATATTATTTGTTGTGCATGACACTGAAACGAAATGTATGTATTACAATAATTTGCTTAAAAGTCCTATTTTTCGAGAAATTTAGCAAACACAATCATTTCTATAGGCAGAAAACATCCTATAATGGTATTCATGCACACCTTTAATTATCGATAAACACAATAATCGCCGTTCATGCAAGCAATCGGATTCACCAAACATACGTTTACATTCGGTGCTCAAACGATGACCGGGCCTGCACATTCAATTTAACATAGCTACGCCCATGACTCATAATCTCATTTTTTTTCAAACCCTATCAACACAAAAGTATGTGTAAGAATTTTGATTTTCAGACATTTTCTGTTAAATTACCTTTAAAATTACTCGTTTCTGTATGTAAATGTAGTAATTTGCTTGTAATTTGGAATTAAAAAAATTGAGATTTTGAGCCGAGTCCGATTCTTGTGCTCAAACGTTTGATGAAGATTAGGCCAGATCCCGCATTGATATTTCAAGGCCCATTGCTATAACAGTCCAAGTGGATCACTCGCACAGGTATTGTCGGTTATAACTGACCTGAATGTATTTGATTGATATAACTTGACTGATTCATAACCCGAGTCGTGCAAAACATAATGTAAACACTCGGCTTAACTCCCCGCTAGTCTATTTATAACAATGTCAAGCGACACTTTTCAAGAACTGTTTTCATGTATGTCTATGTGTTTACATAAATCGAAAGTAGAAGAGGATTAGGAAGAATTGTTTACTTTAACGACAAAGCGTTGCATTGGATATGTATGTATATAAGCGTGAAAGGATGGAAGAAGAGTTTTACAATGTTTACCCATACACAGTTCCAGGATGGGCGTCACATTTACAGACTATACCACAGCAAAAAGTGAAGGTAAATGCACGCTGGTGTTTGGTTCTCAATTTGCATTCATTACACATTTTCAATTATGCAATTTATGTTTTACAAAAATGAAAATGTGAATTGTTTTTATATTTGTCTTATGTTCCTCAACAGTTCAATGCTATATGCATACATATTGTTGTTTTGTATTTCGCTTTCGGATGTTATTATAGTCGATGTCCCTCCCATGTTGTGTGTTATGTTAAGTGTTTCCTGAAAGTGTATTGCGTATAGCATACTCGTGTTAGCTGTCTTTAAAATTTGAATACGATGAAGAACATCTGAAAGGGCACATTGACCGAATTTAATTTACATTAAACCTAGCCGAGTATTATATATTGTTTTAAAGTTTAACAATATAACTCGTGTAAAGGTCGTGGTGCCGCCATGGCCATCTTAAATATTGGAAGCTCAACCCAGGGAACACGATTTAACATATACGATCATTTACTTCAGGTAGCTATCCCGTCAACAAAAGCCAAATTATGTAAACATATGTACACGTTTCTGAACCTATAGACGACGAGGTATATATATAAATTACATAATTTGAGAATCCCAACTCTATAGACACAATATAAACGGCTTGAACCAGCCAGACGAAAACCAAAACTGGAGCGTCGAGTTAAGAGTTACCAACTCATTTTGTTTTAGGCATATTCTGTCATATGGGCATTTTAAGAACCCTTGAATAAACTATACTTTTTATCGGCATATACACATTTTTATATGACCTGAACACCTGGATAGAGTTTTGATAAACGTTTGTGTAGTATAATTTTGCCGTTACTTGGCGTGTTAGTGTTAAAAAAAAGCATATTATGAGCTCCCTACCGGTGTAACAACTTGTCTAAAATGTGTTTACATATATAACCACAGCATTGCATTTTAAACACCTGCCAAATTTCATAAACAACTATCTGGAGGCGTTAATCCACAGCCGAGAAATCCAGTTTTCCAATATATGAAAAAGAAAATGATCGCTAGGCTGCCATAATGGATCTGAGCGGAATCTGTTTTACATGCCAAAAATACTCATTCCCATAGTTACACATGTGAAAAATCAAGGAAATATCTAGAGGCGTTAATCTACAATCGCAATATCCAGTTTTGAAATTATAGGAAAAGAAAATGTAACCACATTCCGTTCGGATTTAATATTGTCACCAGTGACCTCCTTGTGGCAGACAGACAGTGGGTAAACCTATAGTCTCTTCCGGTTATAATTATAAGCCGAACTCTAAAATGTTCCCATTCATAGAACATTATTATAGCAAACAACATACAAAGTAAAAGGCAATGTCATGTTTTGTGAAGTTGGTTACGAACGACATGTACTCCCAGCCGAGTCAGCAGAGCTGACAACCCAGCCTAGTCAGCAGAGTTGACATCCCAGTCTAGTCAGCAGAGCTGACATCCCAGCCTAGTCAGCAGAGTTGACATCCCAGCCCAGTCAGCAGAGCTGACATCCCAGCCTAGTCAGCAGAGTTGACATCCCAGCCTGGTCAGCAGAGCTGACATAAACTGAATGTGTTTTGTTTCTTCTTAATTCGAAATTGTAATTGCTTCTATTTATGAATATGATTATTTGTATTTAAAGTTATCAAACTTGAATACACCTATCCACAAATGGCACATCCAAGGACTACCAGGGGGCTTCGAAGTTTACATCAAGAGAGACGATTTGACAGGATCGGAATTGTCCGGAAACAAGGTTGGTGGCAGTTGTAAATATAAACATATATATTTTCAGGAATCACTATCATTGAGCGATAAACTTTAGTAAGATTGGGAGAAACCAGGGCATAGCTGAC
Organism: Cyrtodaria siliqua; assembly: GCA_037043455.1. Lineage (NCBI taxonomy): Eukaryota > Metazoa > Mollusca > Bivalvia > Adapedonta > Hiatellidae > Cyrtodaria > Cyrtodaria siliqua. The sequence goes on along the minus strand of JAWPHD010002510.1, from coordinate 178,206 downwards.
CTTAAGTTGTAGACCCAACTAAATGAGCCTGGCATATGTGAAGTCACGAGAAGGGTCTGTTGGCAAGCTTCCCCATTATTATATTTTAAATTAAACGTAAAATTGTATATTCTGACTGTTCGGACAGACATTTTCGGGAATAAACAGAACTCGATATATATGTAAATTGGGGTTACGGCTGTAAAACTTCGGTGCCCTCAGTTTTACAGCCGTAAACACCCAATTTATATATATATATGAAAAACTCCTACCACAAGGTGCTGAAATAAACTGAGCAAGAGTTATATTCTGAGATTTTTTAATAAAAGTTGATTTGTTATTAAATTTACACCCAAATCAACGAATAAACACGAAATTAACAAAATATGATTTTCTAAAAGAAAAGAAAATCATATAGTTTGATTCTCCGAGCTTGAATACAAAGGTGGTAGATCATACTCAAACACACTACTAAAACAATAAAGCACACACTTTTTAGACTTTTTTGTAAGGTTGCCATTGCTTCCTTTCTTCCCTGTTCCACTAGTTTTTTTTTTGAGCTTCACTTATTTCAGCTTTCTTTTTGGTGTCCTGTTTCAAACTATAATATTTATCTAACTCACCCAAAATCAACTTAAACTCTTGCTCAGATATCCGTGCATCACTCAATGCTTTTGATATCAATTTTTTTATGCTATTCAACTTAGACTCTGCCAAAGTTTTTATTTCATAATGTTTTTGAGCTTTTGAATTAAGTTTGCGTCTGATAAAATTAATACAAACCCCTGTAGCTCCACATACTATTGCTGCTATTCCAAAGGTAACAAAACTGAACAATACATCCAATCCCAGCCATAATAACACCTGCGGATATTAAGGTAGTGTCAATTCAATCTGTGATATTAATACCACGTTTATATCTTTTATAAAGAGACTTGCGTGTGTCTCGCTCTGTAATTAACTTTTGTTCAATCTCTGAAATCTTTTGTAATCTATAATTCTGTCCGTCTTCCACTGGCAACTCAGGATACAAACTTGGTGCTGTCGGTTGCTTCATTTTTTTTTTAACAATAAAAAATTAAATTAATTCATTTAATAATGACGCCACCGTATTCACAGCGGTAGCGTTGGGCAATCTTGCATACAAAGTTAATGACAGAACCAGCACTAATTTCTAAAGGTCTATCAAAGTTATCGTGTTTGCGTGGGATGATGTGAAGCGTTATACCATAATTTTGTTTTTCAACATCATTGACAGAGACTACTACAGATACGTCACCAACTAGTCGTTCACTCGCCAAACCTATTCCCATAATACGCCCACGGCGTGTCATTACATACCCACATTCGTTTCTGCTCCACCATTACCAAATACGAGTACTCTACCCAATGTAAGTGGACCCTTAGCCTCTGCAAATATAGTAATAATCCCATATTTAAGATTATCAACTTTATCTGTTATTTGTTTGAATTGGTTAACAATAGGCACAACTCGCCTATGTAAATCTTGAACATTATTTTTCAGTCTCCAAATCTTTATTCCCACAGGTTTTGTTGCCCGAAATATACTCATTGTTTTTTATAAAAAAAATATATAATTTTAAATAAATTCTAAAACGCAACTCATAAGCAAACCGTGATTATCTATCTTGGTGCCATGCTCATCTCTGACTTCTATTTTCAATTCAATAATTGCACCATTTGAAAGACAGTGATATTTAGGATAAAAACGTGTATATACAATATCCCCAACTGCTTATTTACTACAGGTATAACCCCTATATTAGTGCTTGACACACCATTGAAATAATTACTACTTGTATTAACTGTTCCAGATGAACATATAGCTGTTTAGAAGGAGCTAAATCAATTGATTGTTTTCCAATATGAGTACCTTCCACCACCCTTCTTTTTCCTTGAATCCAGCATTTTTGAAAGACCGCTTGATAATCGTATCTCTGTTGACGTCTCTAAAGATGCTATACCATTCTGAGCATTAACGGTTAGGGTAATAAACAGCGCTTCAAATATCTGCCAACAGTTGAAAGTCGTAGAGTCCATCTGGTATACGATATATTTGGTTTGGTACTTTTTTTTTATGGCCCTGTGAATAAAATTATACAACCAATAGTGTATGTAAAACTTTTTAATCCAACGCGCTTAGTTCCATCTCTATTATCAATATACTGTTGTAAATTAATAGAGTTGTCTATGAAATTGTATGAAACATTTTTTTTAATATATATATAAAAAATACAAAAAAAAAGATTTCTAAAGAATTCAAATATTGCCCAGATGCTCACTACAATTCAAGTACTTTCAGCAAAAAAGTGATAGATATAAAAAATCAAAACATAGTCATTACATCAAACGGTAAAGGCTTTAAAGCATCATTCCCCAATGTCTTTGAAAAATACAAACTCCCATACGTCAAATCAGATGATATAGTCCAACGCTGGGGAACAGATTGGATGTCATTTTGGCAGAATCAGTTGAATTTTGCTATTTGGTGTGCGACAACTGGGTGTGGTATTGATTTCAACAATCATCTGAAAGCTGGTGCCCTGGTTGGTTCGTTATTTCGATTTCATGTCTATTACCAAGTTAGAAGAATATTTTTTGAGATGAGTGTAGCAATGCCGCAAGACTCAAATTGGAATGCGTTTAGTAACACAAATAACCGAAACGCATACGAGAGAATATGCAAGGAGTTTAACGTTGACTTAAATTCGGACTGGAGACAGAAACAAAGCTATAATAATGGTCTAGGAACAATTTATAATTACTGGACAAATATTGGTTATCATCCTTTGATAAATTCTATATACGACAACAAAACGATGAGTTTTACAGCCTATGAGAGCGATACAACATACCACATTGACTACATAGCACAAGGCTCTGAGGCTGATAAGAGTTGGTATACTTTTATACTAGATAGTTCATCCGGTTTCACAAGAGCAGGAGTAGAACGCATCAATGACAGCATAAGAACATACTGCTGGGCAATACTTGGCTCACAATCACAAACAAGAACAGATATACTTGGAACTGGAACGGCATTTGATGCTCAAAAACAATTTCTGGCAAATGTAGAGGACGCAATAAACATCCCCATTGACTTGCCCAGTCAAATTTCAAGGTATGAAACCACCCTAAAATATGCAAGAAGTAAAATTAATTTTGTCTATGGAAGTGGATTGTACATGTCTCCGAGTGATATGGAGTTGAGAATCGGAACAATACAAGACTACAATAATGAAATTGTAATAGCAACCGATGCGCAAGCATTATGATTGAATAATGATGTGAATGTAAAACAGTACCACCACAAATTGTTCAACCTTTTCAAGACACCACAACATAGAAATTTCTGCCGGAACATCCTGACTTTGATAAATCATTGATACATAAAAGTGTGGAGCATCCAAACCCACCAGAAATGAAAAATATAGCGATTGAACACGAAGATAACAAAACATCTATAATTGTTGGTACTATAGTAATAGGTCTTGCTGCATTACTTATTTACGAGATTTACTGAACCACTCTTTGGCTGCCACATATAATAATCCGGACACAAACACAAGCAGTGCCCATAGATTGATACCAAACCAATTAATAACTTTACCTGTTGTAGATAAAAGCCATGATACTATTGCACCAATAACTCCTGAAAGTGCTGCAGCAGCTTTTCCGGCTAAATTAGCGAGAAGTTTACCAAGATTACTTAGTTGTTTTTTATCCAGTCGTTGAGACTTGATGGATCAGGTTTTGGAGTTGGAGTTGGCGCAGCACTTGATGTGGGAATAAAAGCCTTAATTATCACCCCAAGAATCATACCAAATGCAGTCAGGATACTAACATTAGGAATACCTTGCTCCCCAAACAAGGTTTTGATCCTCTCACCAAGAGTTGTATCCTCGTTTAACATTTTGTTTACTGTCTCTCTTATTCTGCTTACTTGGTTACGGAAAACTTCTCTGTTCTCACTGATGGCATCCATCCTTGCATCTTTCTCAACTTCAAGGTCTTTGATGCGATCGCTTATTCTATTGATCTGGAATTCATCATTATCAGTCTTAGCTTGTTCTAACTTTTGTTTTTCTTTTGTTATGTCTTTATCAAGTTGTGTGAGTTTCGCCAAGTTATTGGTGAGTTCTTCCTTGACAGTTGTCATCGCCTTTACTATTCCATCCATTTCACGCTTGTCTATATTTGTTTGTGTTTCAACATCAGGGCGCTCAGGACGCTCATCCAAGCCAGAAATTATTGTCTCCATGTTACCCATTGATGCCTCTAGGTTACCCATAATATGTGAAATATCTTGTAATGGAATAGCATCCACGTCTGGTAAATCGTTTCTTGTGGTCTCCAACGCTTGTCGAGCTTTTTGTGGTAATTTTGTTTTACTGTTATACTCTGGCAAATTCAAAAATTGTCTTACAGCCATTGTTCCTCCAGAGCCAATAACCTTGTTATATTCATTTACCAAAGAACCAAGGGAAAGGAATGTTGCACTACCTTGCTTGGCAGTCATTTCCTTATCACCAACAACCCAGCATAATGTTTTGCCATTATCTGATACTTTAAACTGGTCATAATCCATTTTGCCCGGTGCCATCTTATATCGTTTTCCTATTTCAGAATAAAATGATTTTACAAGATTTTTCTTGTGTATTTCAAGTGTGACTTCTCTCGGCTCTCCCCTAAGGTTAGCAATATGGTCGCTTTGATCATCAGGCACCATAGGTAAATCATCATCAAAATATTCATCATAATCATCTCTATCAAACGCAGGATTGTCAAACTCAAATCCACCCTCACCCATTGTTTTATTTTATTTAATTTTAAAAAATACATTCAAAAATAAAAACAATGTCAACTTACGGAAACAAACTCAACCCTTATAGAAAACTAAGAGCGTATTATGTTGTTAATGGCATCCGCACAAGTGTAGTAATAACTAATAATCCGTCAACAATATACCAAAACCAGCAACTGCATGTGGGATTTCCCAACCTAAGTACTAATGATGTGATAGTTCCACGTACTGCTCGTCTTGCCTTTGAAATAGAACGTAAAACCAGCAAAGACGCCAACGCTACTCTGTACCAGAATCTGGGTAGAGCAATTGTGAAAAAAATGACAATAAGAATAAGTGGCAATGAAGTCATGTCAATAGATGACAGTGATATATATCATTGTTATGTAGATTTATGGAAAAGTCCTACAGAACGAGTAAACATAGCTTACCAAGGTATTGGTAAAGCAAACATGTTAAAACATAGAGTTGGTGCGGGAGATAAATCCTCAGACACCGAAGATGAAGCTGTAGCAGCAACTTATGGAAATAAATTTTGTATTCCACTGGACTTTGAAATGTTAGAAAGTCATATGCCATTTTATCAAGCGGGGCTTAGTGATAGGTTAGAATATGAATTAACGTTTAACAATTATAACAAAGTTATCAAAAGCAGTGATGCTGATGCATCTTATGTAATAAAAAATATCTGCTTGGAATTTGATATGGTTAGTGATGTTGAATTAGCCAGACAAATAAGACAGCAAACCAGTGGTAAGATAGTATTTATGTATGATCGTATCATGCGACATAGAATAATACAAGCAAAAACATCTGATACCCTTTGGAATATCAACATTAATGTACCAGCACGAAGTATGAAAGGTATTCTAATGCTGTTTGAAGACCCAGAAAGAACAATAGTATATTATTTGAAAGGAGCATCACAGAGAGGATTTGTCAAAGAGGAACTACTTATTGTTCCTGCTGATACCCAAACGCGTATGTCGTGATTTTTTTTGTTTTTCATATATCTTTATTTATTTACAATTAAGAACCAGATGATGTAAACAGTCATCTGGACGGCACTCGTAAACAGAAGAGATTACTGGAATAATTAAAAAAAAAATGCTCACTATGAAAAAAAACAACACTATCACTGTTCATGTCCAATATATATCACACACAGTACTTCCATGTCCGTTGAAAAACCGATTTAACACTGGTGATTTCTTATGTCCAGGGGAGAAGAGTTTGTATGTTATTTAAAAAAAAGTGAGCATGAATTATTAATACTATACTTAGAGTAACACTTAACAAATGCAATTGAAAAATCGTAAGCGAGTGCCGTTTACAAAACATGTAAGTACAAGTTGTTGAGAAACTATATCTTACGAAAGACTTGTCCCATATGCATGCGACTTACAATTTAATAAAAAATATCACTGGCAACTATACACCTCAGTGCGTTCCCCCGCGAGGTAAGGTCGGGAACCACCTGACATCCCGGGAAAAGGCACCAGCGTGAAAGATACAAGTGTTGTAAAGCTAAATAAAACGCATGTAAGTGACAAAATGAATGAAAAACACATTTTTTGAAAAACTAGTTCTCAACATAAACATGGTTACATTTATTTCATCCTCCATCAAAGTACTTGAGCAACAAAAACATATCTGAAACGAGAAGAAGACTTTAATATTGCGTTTAAACAAAATATCATGAGTAATAATGGTTAATGAAACAGTGTGATGAAAAAGACTTTGATAAACGAGTATGACTGTAATGACAAATTGTGTATGTAAATTACGAAACGATAGGAACTGGTGAGAAATATGTATTAATGTCAAGACAAGGGTCAAACGAGAATTCGTTGTTTGTGAAATCTAACGTGCCAAAGCCATTATCACACCAAAAATGTCCAAACTCAAGAGAATTCATTCGCAAAAAATCAGCATACATTCTGTACTTAATTTTATTTAAAAATATATGGACAAAAGAGTATTGTGTATACTGTTTATTTTCATGCTTCGTCAAATTTCTGCATGTCCAAATAACATGTCTTGATTCTGTTAACAGAATCAAGGCAATATCATGAATATCTTTATCTAATTTTGGTAAATATAAAAAGCGAAAAACTCTTTCACTAAGAATAAAACTACATTTACTTATAAACTGCAGTAATTTCAAAACAACCCTATTTAAAGGTTGAACCATTTTACATTCTATAAACAAGTGGCTTACGGTTTCTATTGATTCACAAAATGTACAGCATTTATTAACTTTAAGATGAAGTCTATAGGCCAAGTAATAGTTTACATATAATACATCATGACAGATTCTCCAGGAAGTATTTCTTACATCTGGATCAACACAAGGTGAGTATATATTCTTAAAAACTTGTTTGAAATCAATGGTTGGGAAATTCCGAACAACCTTTAGTGTGGTGTGTTCAATATTTAACAATGCATTATAAAAATCTTTAGTTGTAGCCTTTTTGAACGAAAAATCCGGATAATGCTTCATGAGTTTATTATAAACACCTAAACACTTTTTATAAAATGGTGGAACAAATTCACTATGAGGAATTAAATTACTGGCAAATAAAGGATTCTGCTTTCTCAAATTAAATCCAATCCAATATTTTGCTAAATATGTCCAGCTTGCATTATGACTATTAATAAGTTTCTGTAAATGGGATAAGTACAGTGCCTGACACTTAATATCAACATTTGGTACATTAAGGCCTCCTTCCTTAAAAGGTAAGTATAATGTTTTCCTATTTACGGGCTCTAAAGTAGACCCCCAAATGTATCTAAAGGCTGCTCTTTGAAACATGTTAATATAGTGACTTGGCATATTGCTAGCCGCCGTGTAATATAATATTTTACTTAAAGCTAGAGAATGTAGAACAGTAGACTTGCCTTTAAAAGACAGTTTTCTAGACTTCCAAAGATTAAGTGTATTATGAAATTTCGAAAATAGTTTTGACCAAACTTGATCTGGATCAACATTGTAACCATAATAATAGCCTAAAAGTTTAGTGCTATTAATCCATGAAATTCCAAAGGGATGATCGGACCGATTTTTCCATTTTCCTAAATACATTCCATTAGACTTCCTATAATTAATTCGGGATCCAGATATCTTCTGAAACAAATATATATAATCAAAATATTTTTTCATTGATATTTCAGAAGTCAAAATACCAGTGTTATCATCCGCGTACATAGACATTTTCACTTCAAAATCAGATCCAGGTAGCTTTATACCTTTAATAGAGGGGTCCTCTTGAACTTTTTTAGCGAAAGGTTCGAAACATATTACGTACAAAAGGGGAGACAAGGAACAACCTTGCCTCACGCCTCTTTGTATATCGAAAGTATCAGAAATATGATTATTGACTATCACAGACGACTTGACATTGTTATATAAAACTTTTATCCAAAGAATAAATTCTTCATCAAACCCAAAAGCTTTTAAGGTGTCATATAAATATGACCAAGAGAGTTTATCAAAAGCTTTTTCTTGGTCCATGGAAATAAAAACTGCTGTTAAGTTTTTTTGTTCAATGTAATCAAAGACGTTACGAAGTAGATGAGAATTATCAAAAATAGTCCTTCCTTTAATGGAACAAGTTTGACTGATGCCAATGATTTTAGATAATACACTGCCTAAACGTTTACATATAACTTTGGAGAGTACCTTCCTATCTACATTCAATAAGGAAATTGGCCTATAAAACTTCATATCAGATGCATTTGATGTATCTTTGCATATTAAAGTAATATATGATAACTTCTGGGACTCTGACATTTCCCCAAAATCATAAACAAGTTGAAAAATTGATTCTAAAATATCACCAAAGATATGAAAAAATTTCAAGTAAAAACATCTTGTTAAACCGTCACTACCTGGTGATTTATTTGGTAACATGTCCTTAAGGCTATGCAAAATTTCATCTTTTGAAATACTACGTTTTAATAAAATATTATCTATTCCACTTATCTGTGGTAAATTTGAAAGAAAAGTATCATTAAGAGTTTTATCAACATCTTCTTCTGTATATAATTGCTTGTAGAAATCTCTAAAACAAGTTAAAATATTTTTTGAATCCTGAAAATTCACATCATTATGTTTAATATTCGTTATGGTTTTATTTAAACTCTTAGTTTTTTCTCTGTGAAAGAAATAACTTGTAGGATTCTCTTTTGAAGTTAAGATATTTGCTTTGCTTCTAATGATTGACCCAGCTTGTAACTTATTTTCAATGATTTTTATTCTTGACTTAATTTGCTCTTTTAAATATAATGTATTTTCCTGAACTAAGTTTAAGTTCTGATAATCTTTTTTAAGTTTTTTGTATTCCCCATGTGATTCTTTGTTTTTATCTTTACTGTAATCAATACAAAATTCTTTAATTTTAATTTTCATTGCATCCCACCATTCTAAGGTGATAGTATCTGTCCTACTAATAATATCCCAATAATATTCAAAAGTATTTAAAAAATCTTTATCTTCAAGTAATGTATCATTAAACTTCCAATAAGACTTTCCAAAAGACAAACCTTTATTAACGTTAATTTTTAAAGTAACAAAATCATGATCAGAATGTGAACACGGTAAGATCTCAGAATTAACTACAGCATCTTTAAGTGTGTTTGGAATGTAAAATCTATCCAATCTACAGCCTATATAGGAATACTTACTGTTATCTGAACTATTTTTTCTAGCCCATGTTACGGCCTTTTTGGTAGGATATAAATATCTAAAAGCATCAACTAATTTATGCTTATCTATTATAGTATTAAATATTTTTGATCCGTCAATACCTCTATTTAAATTTCCTCCTATTTTGTCTAATCTAGTGTTCATAACAAAATTAAAGTCCCCATTTAAAATCAAATTTTTAGCAGTAACTAAATGTGGAACTAAATCGTTAAGAAATGAATTTCTCTCCTGTGGGTCAGTAGGAGAATAAATATTTACAATTCTATAATTAATAAACTCATTTACCGAAAAATCTACATGTACAAGTCGACCATCAAAGTCCGTATGAAAATTAGTAACTTTTATACTTTTATTACACATCATAATAACAGTGCCTCTCGAGTCCGAAGAGCCATAACTCCAATAACACTGTTTTTGTAAATGAAAAAACGATTCAATTTTCTGTGATAGAAAAAAATTATCAATATGAGTCTCCTGAATACACAATATATCAACTGAATTTTGTTTTATATATGACTTTAGAAAGTCTTGTTTTCTCCTCAATCGAAAACCGTTTATATTTATACTATATATATTTAACTCCATGGTAAGAAATGCAATTCAAGTTAGAAAAACAAACGCATACAATACACTAAACGCTAAAATCCCATTTGTAAACAAAAGAAATAATTCTCGACCGTCGCTGTGGCTCACGCATGGGTGGTTTTCCAACGATATAGATCTACTATCACTATTCGCGACAACTTTATTTCTTGGAAAAGAAAACATTAAATTCTTTTTACGGCTAAAATATACATTTAAATAATTTATCGATAAGGCATTAGGGTAGTATTTCAACAAAACGACGCGATTTAAAAGTGCACGCGTACGGAGTGTGTACTGGGTAATGTGTAGACTAGTACCATGTATGGCACAATGAACAAAGGAACGTGTAGTACGATACAAGCTACACATTGTGTACATTTCTACGCACAGTTTATACGAGTAGAATGAGTAGGCGATATGATATGTAAACAATGACATAATAACATATGACAATATAAGCCAGGCAATTAAACAAGTTGCCTTATACACCGAATCATAATTCAAGCTCAGTGTCCATTTAAGAGTAAGCAGTCGTTTATTCATCATTTGTGTATTAGTATTTAAATCGGTAATCAAAAAACAAAATCCATTAAAACAGTCCGGGTCAATAAAAAAAAGTAAGTAATGAGCAGTTTAAAACTCCTTACTCATACCCTCCCATGTCTTGCGGAGTCCAGTCAAACCCTCATCACCTGTCGACCCGAGAAGGAAGTCGTAGGGGTTGGAGGTTGAGGCTGGGCTGCCAGGGCTATGGGGAAAAGACTTCTTAACCTTATTTTTTGGAATGTACTCCCTAAAAGAATCCTCATTACCTTCTGTGTACTCATCTGCACCTCTCTTCTCCCCTTTATCTCCCGTTTCCATAATATCTGCCTCTAGATCCGGTGTAACTGGGGCCAAAGGCGTCTCAGGGATCTGAGATGGTTCTTGGCTTTCAGTCTGAGGTGGTTCTTGGCTTTCAGTCTGTTCTAACTGCTCCATAGTAACTGGCTGTTCGTTCTCAGCAGCACCTGCTCCCGTGTCCCCACTATCCCCCTCTGTCTCCTGGTGTACTTCCTCGTTTACTGGCCGTTCCTGTGGCTGTGGCCTGAAATTCCCTCTGGAAACATTCGCGTAAGACAATAACTCAGTACAGTCCCTTCTGAGGTGGCCCACCTTGGAGCACCTCAAGCACAAGGGAGGGCGGCCGGTGATGGTGAGCAACATGGACGTGCCACACTCAAACCTCACTATATGCGGTATGGACAGTCGCTTACTCTCGTCAACCTCAATCCTTACTATCCTCATTCCATTCTCTATAACGGCACCTCCATGAGGGGACTTGGTACGTTCCACACTTAAAACATTACCGTAGTCGCACAGAACGCTTTTGATAAGCGTGTCACTGAAATACAGTGGTAACCAATGTATTCTAATGGACAAGATTTGCTTGCCCATAGGTGTCAAGTTAAATTGTTTGTTACGGTACGAAATGTTTTCAACCGACCTTAACTTTTCCACGTCACTGGCATCTTTAAATGTTACGTACAGAGCCGGATCCATAGGTTGGCCCTTGAACAGCCCCGAAACGTTCGCCGACGGAATCTCATACTTCATCAACATCTGCAGGATCTCAACTTGAGACGTGTATCCCCTGGTTGATAGTTTGACTGTATGTTCCATGCTGTCATGGTCAAAAAACGCAGGCGAGATGGCTCCCTTCAAAACAACGGCTGACATGTTTGATGATTATAGCAATCTACCTTTGATACTAAACCCCGACTGTTAACCCTACTCTTACTAAAGTTTTTTTATTCAGTCCTCAATGGAAGAACAGATACTACACTTTGATGTCGTGATACCGTCTGGTGCTATGTATCTTTTTGAGTAAAATGGTGACAGTGTTACTTTGTTTACTTTTATACCATATATCTCATGCTTAATTGAGCGTATCATATTCATTTCATTGGTGTATTTATTCTTGCCAAACAATGCATCCTTGTAGTTCTCAAAGTTGATATGTTTTTTTATTACGTATTTTTTTACACCCTTTGCTTTCTTAATAATCTGCTCATTCACTCTCATTTTGGAAAATAAAAAACTAGATCTGGCCGAGTGCCAACGCGCCAACCAATGCACCAACCAATATCGATACAACAGCACTAACCATGTTTTTCTTTTTACAGACGTGTTGTATTGGGGCTTGTAAAAAATCACTTTTCGAAACACATATACAATATTTTACGCCATCCTTTGTCACAGAAATAACAAGCATTTCCTGTTTTTCATGGGCATCTATACGCTTGTAAAAAATCACTTTCTGAAAAACATATACAATATTTTACGTCATCCTTCGTCACAGGAATTACAAGCGTTTCCTGTGCACCTTTTATATTTTTGTCATAATCACTAATCTCATCGTCTGTTATTGTTTTTATTTTTAAATCCATTTTTTTATATAATTTTTTTTTATTATTACAAAATATATTTATTTCATAATATCCGCAGGTATAATACCGTCGAATAATTCCTTTTTGTACAACTGTTGCTAATAGTAATACTAACAGCAAAGTAGCAATGTTAATAGCAATACTGACATGAAAATATAATGAAAATATCGGGGAATATAGTAATGCTTATAGCATTGCTCATAGCAAATTAGTAATGTTAATAGCAATGCTTGCAGCAAATTAATAATGTTAATAAAAAAATAGCAATGTTAATAATTAATAATATTTGGGTAAAGACATACAACTCACGAATATAGATAGCATGCCCCCGGATGAAATTAACAAACTTTACTGCAGATATGAAGCAAGGCCCTAGAACCGGTTTAAACCCCCAGTGGCCTACTTTGCCACTGACCGTTCCAAGGCGGTAGCCCTATTGTCAACCCTTTTGTGTTTGTGATGTCGTTTGCATTTTTTATTACTTTTGTCTTTTCGTTCGTCTGTTTGCGTGTTTGTTTTTGTGTTTTGTGGTTGTGTTTTGAGAGAGTGAAGTTATACCTGTTGAGGTTGATATACAATCTGCTAAACAAAAAGTAAAAAATCCAAAACGAATAGAGGCTGGAAAAAAGGGAGCAGCGGCAAGGAAGGCAAAGCGTTTGCTTCAGGATGCACAGGATGCAAAGCAAGATGCAAAGCAAGATGCAAATGAAATAACAAAAATAACAATAGGTGAAGAGGAACCAGAAAAAAATCAAAATAAACGTATACAAAAATTATATTCCACCGTGTATGGTTTTATTAGGCATTGCTGGGTTGGGTTTGTATATCTATAACAAGAAATCGGTTGCTACACATGTTGCTACGCATGTTGCTACACAACCTGTTGCCACTCTTCCAAAAGACCCGTTTGATTTTTAATAATTTTTTTAAAAAAAATAAAATCATATAAAAAAAATGGCAACAAGTATTGACGGAAAACAAATTGTAAATATAGGATATTCTGAGATTGGCAGAAAACTACTAAAAAGACCAGCACCTAAAGTAGATTTTAATATGACAGATGTTGGGATGCTGTCTGTGGATATAATATTAGCAATGGCTACAAAGGATATGTTGATTAAGCAAGGTATTATTCCTGCGGATATTATGAAATAATTAAAAAAAATATATAAAAAAATGGCAAGCGCAGTAGCAATGATGATCGGTGGCACATTAACAAACGCATTGGCATTTAGCGGTTCAAATTATTTCTTTTCAAAAATGGGAAGTCATTCAGATGAGGAAAGACAAAGACATGACAAAGCAGTGGAACAATTGGAAGCAGCACAATCGGCGTGGAATAAAAAAAGAACAGAGAGATTAGATTGTATTAATAAGCAACTGCAAAAGGAGCATCATGCAGAGCAGACATTTGATAAGGTGGACCAGGCTATGAAGCAGTATTATTATATAACTGATAAACAGTTGCTTTTGGAACCGGAGCTTAAGTTGAGTGATTTTTATACACCATCTCCGGTTCAACAGAATAGAGAAATTACGTTTATTATGGTGGGCATGGCTGCAACTGGATTTGTGGCGTATAAATTGATTTCATAAAAAAAATTAATGTGGAATGTAAGTCATATGCATGATACCTATTTTTTTTGTTGTTCATACATGGTTTCAATCCAAGTGGTCGAATATAATATGGTGGTTTAGCATTTGTCTTCTCTATTGTATTTTTGAGATGATCAGGCGCCCATACTTCACCGTTATCTAATAATGTCAATACCATGGATGGACCATATTGAGTATCCATTATTTTTGTATCTGCAATAGTGTATATTTTATTTTTTTCCAAGTCTGTCCATTTGTTTGTGCTATATTGATTTTGCTCTTCGTGCAGTTCATCAAATCGTGCAGTTGTTATTTCCATTTTTTTATATAGTTATATATTTTAATCTTTAGTAAAAAAAATGGAAAAAATTTATTACAGCCCAAAAGGATTTTGGAGAGGTTACTCAGCAGTTAAAAAATTGGCAAAAGAGACTGGTGTCAACGAGAAACAGGCATTAGAATTTTTAAAAAAACAAGCTGTGTGGCAGATTTATTTACCCGCACCAAAGAAAATAATTAGACCCAGGTTTGATGTCTCTACTAAGAATGGAGTGCATCAAGCTGATTTGTTATTTTTACCGCATGACACTTTTGGCTTTGGTCGTGGACGCAAGACATATAAATATGCGTTGACTGTGGTTGATATTGCGAGTAGATACAAAGAAGCAGAGCCGCTGACTTCCAAGGATAGTAAAGAAGTTGCCAAAGCATTTGAAAAAATATGCAGGCGGCATCTGAAATATCCAAAGTTATTACAAGTTGACCCAGGCAGAGAATGTATGGGTGCAGTATCGCAGTTGATGGCGAAACACAAAGTAAATATCAGATGAGGCAGAGCAGAGATACACAGAGACCAAGCTATAGTGGAAAGATTTAACAGAACATTAGCTGAAAGATTGTTTGGCTATCAGTATGCTAAGGAAATAGATTCCCAAAAACGCAACAGAGAGTGGGTGAAGAGATTACCAGAAGTTGTCAAAGCAATAAATTTGGAGACAAAAAGCCCCCTCCTGTTGAAACAAAAACATTAAAAGAAGATCCTATCTTTATGAATGCCAGTGTTAGATATTTATATCAACCCGGAGAACAAGAAGGTGGAAGACGCAGAGCAACTGATCCAATGTGGAGTGTATATATTCACAAGATTAAAAGTTATATGGTGACGCAAGGTATAAGAGTATATTATTTGAAAGGAGCATCACAGAGAGGATTTGTCAAAGAAGAACTACTTATTGTTCCTGCTGATACCCAAATGTCGTGATACCGTCTGGTGCTATGTATCTTTTTGAGTAAAATGGTGGCAGTGTTACTTTGTTTACTTTTATACCATATATCTCATGCTTTATTGAGCGTATCATATTCATTTCATGGATGTATTTATTCTTGCCAAACAATGCATCCTTGTAGTTCTCAAAGTTGATATGTTTTTTGATAACGTATTTTTTTACACCCTTTGCTTTCTTAATAATCTGCTCATTCACTCTCAAAATAGAATTTTGTTTGGATCTTAATCCGATATCCTCAACTGTAGGAACACCATCTTTCATTTTACCTATTGCTTTCTTAATAATCTGCTCATCCGCTCTCAAAATAGAATTAAGTTTGGATCTTAGCTCATCCGCTCTAGAATATAGTTCGGGTCTTAATCAAATATACTCAACTATAGGAACACCAGGACATTCATCTTTCATTTTAACTATTACTTTCTTAATAACCTGCTCATCCGCTCTCAAAATAGAATATAGTTTGGGTCTTAATCCAACATACTCAGTACTCAACTCTAGCAACACCAGCACATTCATCTTTCATTTTACCTATTACTTTTTTATTTGTATCATCGTGCAGTGGACGGTTTTGCGGATAATTACTAAAGTCATACTCATCTTTCATTTCAGCCATGTCTTTGTACACATCTTTTGTTTTGATGTCTACCAGAAAGCTGTTAGTGTCTGTGTATAATAAAGTACAGTCATCTCCGTACCTTTTCTTTAGGGTATTATAGTACCAATCATACATCAAGTGCTTTGATAAATCTAATACTGACATCCCAACATAGATTGGTTTGTTTAATGTTAATTTTGTTTTCTTTACATGTATTGCTGACAATTCATCTGAGAACTTTATACGTCTGTTAAAGTTGGGTTTGGCTATTATTCTTCTTACTTTTTCATTTTCGGAGCCGTCAGTTCTGACTAGTTTTATATCAGTCCGCTTGCGTAGATTTTCCATTGTCTTGCCAAACACGGAGTTGTTCATAAGTTTGTAAAAATCTTCTTCAAAGGTTGATTTAGCTTTTTTCCTAAGTTCTGTGTTTAAACGAATATATGATTCCATCCATGGTTTTTCATTGAGTTCTAATACTCTGTGTATTTTCTTCAGTTTCATGCCCAAAGATAAATACAGTTGCAGGTTTTTGTGATGTATCACATATTTTTCTTTGTCCATAAGATTGGGGACTAGTTGTTCTATATTTATCATGCTATTTTTTCCAACAGATCTGTCTGGTATTCAGACAACCATTCTTTTTTCACTGCTAATCTTTCCGGTGCAAGTGGATAGTCATTGTGAGCTTTATGGAGTTCTTTAGGATATTCCAAATCAACTTCAAGTATTTGTCCTTTGCCAGGTTTTGGTCCTTTGCCAGGTTTTGGTCCTTTGCCAGGTTTTGGTTTGGAAAATGCCCCGCTCTAGTTTTTGGCTTTCCAAACAAAGAAGGATAGAAATGTCGGACAGGGAACGCAGCATTCAAGGACGACAGTCAACCACAAAACACAAAAACAAACACGCAAACAGACAAACGTAAAGGCAAAATTAATAAAAAATGCAAACGACATCACAAACACAAAAGGGTTGACAATAGGGCTACCGCCTTGGAACGGTCAGTGGCAAAGTAGGCCACTGGGGGTTTAAACCGGTTATAGGGTGCACCAAACCTCATACTTACCCTACTGTCATCCCATTAAAACAGGACAGTGTAAATATAGAAATCCCCGCCATGATCTAATCTCTAACCAACAAGGCAGCATCAATAGGCAATATAAGTAAAACACAAATATGCTCGTGTAAATATAATACAAAAAAACAATAGCCTAGAAAGCCCCAATGAAGGTACTCAATGACTTGGCAGAAGCCAGAGCAATAAGAGAATACACCATTAAGGGCACGACAGAAAGATCATGGACAAACATCAAACGCCACCGTCCCAATGGGCTTTAGGTAGGCGTCATCATAGGGTCCACAGCCTGTCCGGTCATCGTACAATTAAAGAGGAAAGCATAGTGGCGAACTGTAAAAGGGTCCACCACCAAGCATGCAGTACGTTGCAAAATGATAGGGTCATAACCTCTTTTGATAAACTTTTTAACAAGTTTAACAAAGATAGTATGAAAGTGATCATGACCAAGAATCTTACGAAGTTTATAAATCACATCACCATAGAAAGCCAGAATATGGAAGTGGCTGGCTCATTGCCCATCCATAAAGGTTATATTCATCAAAATCCATTAAGAAGTTGTTTTCCTCGCTAGGGTTATAATCAGATACATGTGGATTGTTTGCTTTCGCCTATCGTTTTGATACCATACTAATTCCACCACGCATACCTTTTTCTATGAACAAGCGCATGTCAATGTCTGTAAAAAGTTCTAGTTTTATCCCCGTATGTTTAAGTAGAGCATCCCAAGATAAGCCAGGTGCTGTATAGTAATGTAAAGGGTCAAGTTTGTATGCATTCATACATGTTTTTCTAAAAGTTTGAAACACATCTGCTAACAGAGTTACATCAGTTTTTAGATAGAGATCATGATAGTCTCCAATAGTTTTACAGTTACACTCTTTCCATATTTCTTGAGCATATTCGTAATCTTCGGGACTTATACTTTCATCTGCGAGACTATTGTAAAACTTTTTTATAGGTGGTAATTGCGTTTCCTTAAATCTTTCCACACTGTCCATATATTCATACGGGTAAACACCTTTCCGCAGAAGTAAATTTGTTTGTTCTCCAAACTGATTTTTGGTAATTTTAAAATCAGATTCATCCGTGGTATTAACCAATTCTTCCAGAGACAAAGCCATAAACTGAAAGCTATCCAAGAACCTAAGTTGTCCTATGCTAAATGATATATATTTTTCAGCGTTGTTTGGAATGCATGTAATTTTACCTGAAATTTTATGTATTTTTTGCATAATAAGATGACTATCATATCCCTTGAGGTTATGAAATACAGCAGGGATGATTGTTTTATCTGGTTTTATTTTCAGTTTTAGGTTGCAGATCTTATGTGCTGCACCTCTGTATTAACCTGTAAAATGACAGTGGTCTCTTACTTTACAGTTTTTACCTTTTTTATTTTATTCTTGCATATCCAACATTGTGTTGCATTTTCATAATCTTTCTCATTTTGTTGTGTCATGATTAATGGTTCTGGGTGAGCAAAAGTGTTGTTGATATTGCTCTTTTCACATTCTAAGTGATTTAAAAACACTTCAACAACATCTTTACCTCTGTAAATAACAGGCTCTTCAGCTTTGCCATCATATCTAACAACTTGGTACCCAAATCCACAAGCTTCATGTATATTTTGAATTTCGGATTTCTTTCCAAATTCGATTAAATGTGGTTTGATTATACTCTCAAAATCAGCATATATTGCATAAGGCACAGGCATATGATTTTGATGATTTTTGAATTTTATGTGATTTTTACCTTCTTGCGGCATTTCTATTCTGCAAGATTTTTTGTTGATACCATAACAGTCTTCTTTGTGTTTGGTGAGTAATCCTTTCTCAAAAAAGCCCCAAAGGCAACGATCGCAGAAGTAAGTTTGACCTTTATGTTTGTTTTGGTCATAGAGTAGTCTATTCAGATTTTTAATCCAGCAATAGTGATATTTTGTTGTTAACTTCATTGGTTCATCAGGATAATCATCAGGGTTATAGTTGTCATCTATAATTCCTTCTTCATTCTCTGAATCATCTTCTTCAACCTCAATGTCTTCAGATACTAAGAGCAGATTAATTCGCTCGATATCTTTTGGTTGTTCTGATATGCGATATGGAAAGATAGTTATATTTTTCTTTTTACCTTTCATAACATATCTAAAAACGTTAATAGCAAGGTTGTTTTGTTTTTTCTACTTTTAAAATTTGAGAAATCGGAGTAGGAAAATCAATACCATCTTGCTTCAAAAACGAGATATAAGGATACTTTGATACTCTGTCAGAATTCTTTTCAACGGGATTAATAGCAGAATTTATTGCATGAAACAAACATTTATTATCATTGTTTTTTACGTTTATTATTGCTTTTTTGCTACCTAGTGCTCTTGGTAAAAGAATATATGAAGAACCCTTTAATGGTTCATATTTTGCAATATTCAAGTCAAACTTAACACAGTGATCTTTCAAGGCTCTCTTGTATATATGCAGATGATTCATCATAAAACTCATTTATTTTTTCGGGGTTTGAGATTGCATTTTGTTCACTGCGTAATACTGCCGTGGTGTATGTTTTGGTAGCACCATCGTCTTTAAATAGATTTACAGTGAGACCTAATTGAAACTTTAATCCATTCGTCTATGTTAGCTCTTTGATGATTTGTTTTGTGATAATGGATTTCTTATCACGGAATAGTTTTTGAGGGTCTTTGTATCCCTCGACAGATATCTCGTATGCTTTGAAATAACCAAATATTGGATTGTCAACCAGTTTTAATTCTGAGATACTTTCTTTAGATTTTCCATCTTTAAAAACTTGTTTCAGTTCATTTATAATTTTTTTTTGTAAATCAGCATATTTCTGCTTTTCTCGTTTACGTTGTTTTTTGTTACGTCGTCTCTTGCATACATTTTCTAATGTTTGGGAATCCTCTTTTGGAGTTTCCTTTGGAACTTCTTTTGGAGTTTCCTTTGGAACTTCTTTTGGAGTTTCTTTTAAAGGATCTTTAAGAGCATCTAGCGCCTTTCTAAGCTGATCATCATTAATTATTCCATCCCGGTGTAATTGTAAAATGTATTTCACGTCTGTAGTGCTCATTTTTGATATATATATTAAAAAATATTTTTTCTTAATATAAAAAAATATTTATTATAACAAAGAAGAGAAAATGGAAAATCAGAAAAATAAAATAGAAAGCACTAAAAACATTTGTCAATTTCTCAAAGTTGGATTTCACGAGCCTTGTAAAAATAAAACAACAAAAGATTCAAACTATTGCATTTTACATAAATATAGATTAAAGCAAAGTAAGGTTTTTCCATGTCTAAGATGTGAAAAAGGTACAAGTGCAAAATATCAAATATGTGTTGGTTGTGGTGCTCATATAGTTAGATTAAAGCATAGATACTGGGAAGTAGTAAAACCATATAATGTTGAATGTATTAGACTGAGACATATAGAAATTTGATGTGGTGGGATCAAATTATATGATTTTCTAAAAGAAAATCATATTTTGTTGATTTCGTGTTTATTCGTTGATTTGGGTGTAAATTTAATAACATATCAACTTTTATTAAACAATCTCAGAATATAACTCTAACCCAGCTTATTTCAGCACCTTGTGGTAGGAGTTTTTCATATATATTTATTCTGGGGGTTTCTGGATCAAACTCGAGCGAAGCGAGAGCTTTGAGACAGAACCCGCAGAATACATATACATGCACGATTTACCCAAATATACCCAAATACACCTAAATTACCCACATACATTCCAAATACACCTATTTTTTTTTTTTTTAATTGATTATGGTATAAATGAATGTAATCTGTGAAAAAATAATATATATTAGCCGCAGATATGAATTTTGCAGCCTTTTTAAAAAAATATTTACCTGTTTTTTTCCGGCAAATACTTCATATTTATAGTTGACCTTGGTATAAAAAAATGTAATCATTGAAAGAAAAAACATATTAGCTGCAGATATGAACTTTGCAGCCTTTCTTAAAAATTCACTGTTTTCAAATCGGATACGACTTACCCAAATATAGCCTATTTTTGCCCAAATACACCCTATTTAATTGTTTTTTTTCGGCATATACTTCATTTTTATAGTTGAGTATGGTATAAATAGATGTAATCAGTGAAATATACCCAAATACTCAAATACAACCTATTTACATCTTAAATATCATTGAATCACCGCTTTCATATTTCAGATTTATCAAAAACAGACATGCTATGAACTTCATAATCTCTGTTTAGTTTCAAGATAGAAGGAGTTATATGTCATTACAGGCGAATAGCCACATTTTACATTCTAAGAAACCGTTAATAAACCTTTAATTTTGTAATACTAAGATGCGCCCTATTACGTCAGCCAAAATATCTTTTATATGAGTGTAACAAATAAAAAGTATGTTGTTTCCGGTTAGTACTATCGATGAGGTGTAACTAGGACTTGGTGGTATAAACTGAAATTATTTATTTACACCTATACCGCCCATTTACTAACCAATTTAGCACATCTTTTTAATGGCTGTTAAATCCACTGTTTATTTAATTACTTTCTTCCTATGACGTTAACGGTTTCAAAAAAGTGACGTCATGTAACGTTTCGTTACGTCATCGTGAACAGGGCGCGTAGCCAGGTGTGTAAAACGGTTTAGTTACTAAAATTGCTTAAATAATTGTTTGTAAAATCATAAAATAAAAAGAAAATTTGTTGTTTTGTCATGAATAACATATTTTATTTCATCTCAGAAGGTAATCATCAAAAGATGCAATTTCCTTTGCATGCGGGGGCGATGGAGGAGAGGCCGGCCGGATACCCAGGATACTAGGCTAGGCTAAGATGACCTCTCAATAGTAGCCATATACCGGTTATAAAAGCAAACACTTGGCTCCAACAGAGTTACCAAGGTAATTTTGGACAATAAAAAACAAAAAAGTTATTATTAACTAATGCTAGGTTTATAGCAACCAAAGTAGATGATGAGCACAAAAGAGTAATCATCAGTCGTGACCTAACAGACGCGCAAGAGAAGAGAGAAGGAAAGCTAGGTCCTAGGCTGCCCCAAAGGTAAATGAACTGGTGCCAGAGGATATGGAAATACAATCAAGTCAGCATAGCCATCAAATTCTTCCTAGTCAACATGACTCAGGACACATTCAGAACAATTACTTTAGGGGCGCACATTTATCGGGTAGTAATACTGAAAACTTACCAGGGGAGCTTACGGTTGTTGAAAATCAACATCTAGACAACCCATACCTCTCTGGCACTTTAGATCTTGAAGATATAATTGCGGGCGGTCTAACCCAATTACCGATTGACATACAATTGTGGGCGGTCTAACTCAATTACCGACTGACATGGATAATGATTTCTCATCTATAACTACTAGTGATGAAGGCTACCCTGGAATACACGGTCACTAGGACAACTATTTTAGTCCGTATAGAGGATATGTTTTTAAAAAAATCAAATACAGTGGTCAAACGGGGGGGCAGTTTGAGTGTTTTGTATACAAATGCCGATTGCTTAACCAAAGAGAAAAAATCCGAGCTCTCATCTTTAATAAATTCTAATCACTACGACATTATTGCCAGATGCGAAATACTACATGTATGACATGCATACCTCAAACCTACAAACAGGTAAAGTGGTAGTAATCTTTACAAAAATAAGTTTAAATGCAATCTTGGTTGAAGTCGGCTCTGACTTCAAAGAATCTGTATGGTGTGAAGTAAGACTCCACAATACTGATAAACTTATAGTAGGATGTGTATAAAGAAGCCCTAATAGTGATTGTTCTAATAATCTCAAACTGTATATAAAACAAATGTATATTCTCATGTGTTAATTATGGTTGATTTTAACTTCAAAGAAATCAAGTGGGATGATATGAGAACCACTTGTGGGGACGAGCATCCTGCAAATGTTTTCTTCGTTGCACCAACTAGATATAGAGCTGAGCTGGCGATGAACCTTCTTTGCTTGACCTGATATTTACAAATGAGGAAAATATGATTGAATCAATAAATTATGACTCGAGCCTAGGGAAAAGTGATCACATAACCCTAAACTTTAAATTTAATTGTTATTTTGACCCTGAATTCAACCCTACACCAAAACTGAACTTCCATAAAGGTGAGTATACTCACTTAAATAGTGATCTGGATGATGTCGATTGGAATGATGTGTTAGCGGAAAAAACAATAACTGAGGCCTGGAGTAGCTTTGCTGAAACCATTATCAATTCATTAGAAAAATCCATACCCGTGAGCAGAGTCAATCCAAGGTCAACCAAGAATAACCCTATTATAGACAAAAATTATCAAGATAAAACACCAATGGACCAAATATAAACACTGTAAAAATGATATAAACTACAAATATGAAATAGCAAGGATTAATGTCGCCTATGAATTAAGAAGATGTAAGTACGCTTAGCAACACAAATCAAAACTGATGACAAACTATCCTGGAAATACGTCCGATCTAACACCAAAACAAAAAATTCTGTCAGCAACTTAGAAACAACCAACTGCGATATAACAATGAATGATAAAGAAAAGGCTGAACTACTAAACAACCAATTTGTGTATGTATTTACTAAGGAAAACGTTGATACTATACCAAATACTGGAAGAAAAACTAACTACATCTAGATTAAGTAACATCAATATTACAGATTAAATTGTCAACAAACTAATAATTGAAATTAAGTCTCCTAAATCACAAGGACCAGATAACCTCCACTCTAGAATGCTCAAGGAATGTGCGAATACATTGACTGCACCCCTTATAAATCTCTTCCAGAAAACCATGGATGAAGGAAAATTACTAGAAATATGGAAAACAGCTAACGCCTCCGCAGTCTTTAAATCCGGGAGAAAGGCGAAGCCGGAAAATTACCAACCAATTAGTCTCCCACCGATATCTTGTCGAATAATGGGAAAAAAGTTAGAATAGAACTAGCTGACCATCTCATTAAGAACCTGCTACTATCATTTCATCATCATGGTTTCAGATGGGGTTGCTCCTGTGCTACTCAGTTATTGGATTGTCTTGATGACTGTTCAGATGCTATGGACAGCGGTGAGGAAGTTAATGTCGTTTATCTTGACTTCAAAGCGGCTTTCGACAAAGTACCCCATAACAGTTTATTGAGTAAGGTGAAATCCATGGGCATAACTGGAAAACTATATGAGTGGATAGAAGACTTTCTGACAAATAGAAAACAAAGGGTAATGGTAAATGGGCAGGTCTCAGATCTCAAGGATGTCACAAGCAGGGTTCCCTAGGGTAGTGTTCTTGGGCCTGTTTTGTTTCTTATTTACGTCAATGCACTCCTAGATGTGATGTCTTGTACCACCAAATGACTTTCAATGCCAAAAGGTGTAAACATCTACACTTTGGTAATAATGATAATGAATCCAGTGTATTTTATATCAAAGATAATGAGAATAAAATTGGAGAAATTACAAAGGTAATACATGAAAAAGACCTGAAGTTCTCCAATCATATAAGTCGTAAGATGTCCAAGGCCAATAGAAACCTGGCCTAATTTTTAAAAGTTTCACCTACATTGGCAGAGAAATGTTCCTGCGTTTATACAAATCTCTTGTTACACCCCACCTTGAATACGCCACGGTGGTTTAAGCCCCCCTACCTAAAAATAGATATAATTGCTCCAGAAAATGTCCAAAAAAGAGCTACTAGTATGGTGGAAAACCTCAGCAACTTTCCTTACCATATAAGACTCACTATGCTAGGGTTACCAACCCTTGAATACAGAAGAGAGCGGGCTGACGTGAAAGGTTTATAAAATCCTAAATAATATCAATATAATAGACAAAAATAAACTATTCACTCAGGCCCCTAATCTTGGTACAAGGGGAAATTCCAAGAAACTATTTTAAAAAAGAGCAAGAATTGATAATTCATTTGCACAGAGTCGTAGAATCTTGGAACAAACTCCCAGACACAGTGATTCAGGCACCCACCATTAATTCATTTAAAAGTAGGCTAAACAAACACTGACCTAATTTCCTCATAAGGTCAGACCTAAAAAAACAATAACGGAAACGGAAGTAATTTTATACTCATTTATAAAAACAGACTGGTAAAACAACTTATCAAAATGGGCCTAAGAAACTTATGGTTTACATCCGGCTTCTAAGACAGTACGAACAGTATGAACGGCATGGAATAAGACAACTGATTGTCTAATTCCCATCCCTAGGAACAACATCTTACTATAAGAGACGGTATGTCTCGGGTTATTTTACGGATGACGAGACCAACAATGACATCTCCCACAAAAATGAAGGCCCTCAAACATTTCGGTCCTTTATTAAGAGTCTAAAAAAAGGAGACCGGAATGGAGTTGTCTCATACCGCCAAAGTGGAATCCT
Source organism: Cyrtodaria siliqua (assembly GCA_037043455.1). Classification (NCBI taxonomy): domain Eukaryota; kingdom Metazoa; phylum Mollusca; class Bivalvia; order Adapedonta; family Hiatellidae; genus Cyrtodaria; species Cyrtodaria siliqua. Next base: position 152,724 of record JAWPHD010002510.1, on the reverse strand, counting down.
TCAAACACTTACTAAGAAATACAATGCTAACATCCAAAACGATCAGTTCTCACTGAAGAACCTAAGGTTACCCACAAAAGGTTAAAGTCCGTATTCCCTATCAAAGACATTACAATTGAACGGAATGGTGTGCGAAAGCTCCTTGATCAACTTCAAGTTCACAAGGCAGCTGGACCTGACATCTCAGTGCACTCGTCCTAAAGGAACGTAGCATGTAGATATCCGGAATCCTTATAGTCATCTTTAAAAATTTCAATCAGCCAAGGCGTTGTTCCAGATGTCTGGTTTACGGCTAACATTGCCTCTGTCTTCAAACTTCAAAAAGGGGACGTTGTTCCAGACGACTGTCTTACGACTAACGTTTCCTCTGTCTTCAAAAAGGGGGAGAAATATAATCCTAGTAACTATATAGATGTGTCTCACTGACGTGCATCTGCTGCAATAATTTTTTAAACACATTCTTGTTAGTAACAGCATGCGCCATCTATCAGTTAACAATATTATGTCCGACTGTCAACACGGTTTCAGAAGCCAAAGGTTTTGTGAATCTCAATAAGTTCAGTTTGTACATGCTTTAGCTTCCAATCTATGGTGCATTCAACCGAAAACATAAACAGACAGACCTTATAATAATGAACTTTGCTAAGGTATTCGGTAAGGTACCACACAGAAATCTCTCTATAAACTGAAATACTATGGGATCCAGGAAACCACGAGAGCTGGGGTTAAAGGCATGGCTTTCTGGTTGCATCCACCGTGTGGTTCTAGATATTGTTTGTCTATTAAACAAATGCACTTTGAATACGGGAATAATGATACGATCAGGAATATCAGTTTTTATTCACTTGCAAAACCAACAATATCATATTCATTTAAAAAAGAAACACATTTTTAGTTTTGAAGCTAAGCCACATTATAACTTATTATTTTGAATTCGAACTATGACTTGTCTGGACAACACCAAGCGTCCGTAAATAATTGTCCCTATTGTTCAGTGAACAATGGCCGGTGTAAGGAAACAATTTGACCCCCATTTTGCTATGTAGTAAAATGACCCCCAGTCAAAATTCTATGTAATAGAATGACACCCCGGTCATAATTTGTTCCGTCGTGGAATGACTCGATCGAAAAAGCCAGTAATATTACAACCCCCTCATACGTAACAATACGACTCGTGTAAAATATAGATAGTTTTATCTACTTTCTTAAAAAACAGCCAAACTTTAGGTATCATACAGTTTATATATGAATGGTTCAAGGAAGAAACTTTTCGCGTTTGCTATATCCCAGGGTTAGACATGTCGGTACCGGAGTCATTCGTTTATCTTGACCATTCACGCTAAATCGAGAATTTGTATTGAACATAGGAAAACATGAATGACTCCGGTGCCGACATGTCTAAGCCCTGAGGTTTCGTTACACCACAATTAATTAAAGACAAGTTTTACTCTTTTTTATCTTTTTTTTTGGCGTTTTCGTACGTTCGTCCGTCCGTCCTTTCGTCCCTTACAATTTTCGTGACCACTGTATAATTGGCACATACACTCATCTCATCAAGATGACGCGCAGAGCCCAACACCCGGATCTGTATCATCAAGGTCATAAAGGTCATCATAAACTTCTAAGTTGCATATAAAAGGGAAATCTGTGGTTGATTATATATGTGTGCCACACGACGTATTCCGTACCTGTAAATATTTCAAAGTGTTAACTGTACAGTCCATTGTTGACAAACACGGATTACATGGATTACTGGGCGAAAGATCAAGGTTACCAGATCACAGCATGCTTCTAACGGAATTTTCAGTGTCAAGTACTGTAAACGAGAGTAATTACAATAACAATGAGGGGATTAGCACGCCTCGGTACAACTTGAATAGGATACCTTTGGATTTTATGTCTTCTGAACTATCACGCTTAGCACTAATGGATATAATTAGGAGCATTGAAATCAGCCGAGAAACGCAATGTGATGTTGACTCTATTTACGAAAAGTTTTGTGATAATCTCATTAATGAAATGAATAACACAGTACCAAAATATAATAGCTCTAAACGAATAAGTAAGCGATTTAAGAACAAAAAAACGTTTTGGGATGAAAACTTAGCACGATTATGGAATGATATGAGTGTTAAGGAACGAGACTTTTTGAAGTGCAAGGACACAAGAGATGTACGAAATGCGCTACGAATGGAATATATAAACGCGAGGGATATATTTAACAAAACACTGAGAAGATCTGAACGTCAATATCGTGAATCGGTCGCGCTTAAAATTGAAGACATGTCGTCAAACAACCCGAAGGACTTCTGGAATAAAATACGCAGACTGGGCCCCAGACAGGATAAATCGATACCTGTGGAGATTGTGGATCATGGAACTGTTACATCAGACGAAAACCGGGCGTTTGAGCGGTGGAAATGTGACTTTGAAAATTTGTATAACCGTGATAGTGACAGCGATTTCGATGACGTATTCTTCAATCAGAAAAAGTTACACAAACAACTTATGGAATTAAATATGTTGGATCCGTTATACACTCCTAAAACACAACTTAACAGGAATATTACGATTGAGGAAATATCGAGTATTGTTATGAAAGCAAAAACGAGATCCGCCTGTGGATATGATATGATCCCGTATGATGTACTTAAATTCCCTGGTATCATAGCGGTACTACAACAGTTATTTCAATTAGTGATGGATACCGGTCTCATACCTACGCCTTGGAGAAAATCTATCATTTGTCCTATTTTGAAAGACACAAATAGTGACGCTCGATTACCCATGAACTATAGAGGTATTAGGCACGGTACACACGGTAAGATTATCTCATAGGCCAAATCTTTTAAGACAAATCTTATACAATCTACCTTATGAGATTGCCTGTACACACGGTGTGATTAATTTTCTGGGATTTTCTGGTGACCTTCAAATAAGTGCATACTGGATCTTTCCAGAATGTAAACGAATGAAAGTGCCTTATCATACATATTTAATGTGGCAGTCTTTGTGCGTTACTGTCCACAAAACTTCCTCTATCTCATAATATCCCAGCAATTCATCAATTTTATCATTCGTCCAGTTTCCTGCCATGTTGCTATGTATGAACTAAAATGTGTACAAATCTACAATGCATGTAGCCCCTATGCTGCGAAATTTATGTCAGATCTGGAACGCAGTACAACTTGGCCACAGTGTCACCATGTGTGGTTGGATGGCGGTGCTTTTGATCTTGTCTTATGGAAATAGAGCATGTTCTATTTCTGGAAGACATCTTTCATGTCATAAATTGTGTCTTAAGCCCCTGTACACACGATGCAATTTGTCTCACAAGACATATCTTATAAGATAAATCTTACCGTGTGTACCGGGCTTTAGTTTGCTTTCCTGTGACAGTAAGCTGTATAGCTCATTCATAAACAAGAGACTGACTTCATACTTAGATGAAAATGACATTTTAGCAGACGAGCAAAATGGATTAGGTCAGACCGCTCATGTGAAGATCACATTTTCACGCTGGATAGCATCAACAGAAACAACAATTCTATTGTCACGGCTTTCATAGATTTGAAGAAATGCTTTGATTTTATCGATAGAGACATGATGTTATACAAGTTGCTAGTGAATAAAATTGACGGGAAAATATACAATTCCATAAGGAGCATATACACTAGTTCAATATCATGCATACAGATTAACAACAAACTCACGGACTGGTTCAACTGTTCAGCCGGCGTGAAACAGGGTGATAATATATCGCCGACACTCTTCGCCATATTCATCAACGACCTTGTAAAGGAAATCAACGACCTTGACCTCGGGGTCATGTTAGACGATACATTGGTGTCGATGCTGCTCTACGCAGACGATATTGTTTTCATCGCCGACTCGGAAATAAATCTACAGATAATGCTTGATAAAATGCATGACTGGTGCAAACGTTGGAGGTTCTAGTGAACACTGATAAATCTAAAGTCGTGCACTTCCGGAAGGGCCGCGCGCAACGTAGTGATTACCAATTCCATATTGGAGATAATATCCTGGAGACAGTCGATACATACAAATACCTTGGGATTATATTACTTGAAAAACACGACTTCGGCTATAATTGTGACACCCTTTCGAAAGTTGCCGGTCGAGCACTTGGCAGTGTTATTTCAAAGATACACTTTTCATAAATTGTACAACTCGTGCATTGTACCAATGCAATTTTGGATTATAGTGCTTCCGTGTGGGGATTTAAACATTTTCAATCAGAGACAACGTCCAGAACCGTGCCATACGATACTTCCTAGGGGTACATAGGTTTACACCGAAACTGGCACTTATAGGCGAGACGGGATGGCTACCAAGTAACTACAGACGATAGATTACGATGCTTCGATATTGGAACAGACTCGTGAAACTCGATGACAATAGACTGACAAAACGGATATTTAACTCTGACTATCAACGATCAAATAGGATTAATAACTGGTGCAGTGAAGTGAAAATCATTATGTCCAGACTAGACTTAACTGTTCATTTTAACAATAAAATTACAGTAAATATGGAATGTGTAAAATCAAAACTGACGGATTATTATGCAAATGTATGGGCTAATGATTATGAAAAGGTGCCAAAGTTGAGGACTTACAAATCATTCAAGGGGCATTTTTCATGTGAAGATTATCTAACCATGGATTTAAAAAGAAATGAACGCGCTATATATGCTCAATTCAGATGCGGTATCTTACCTTTAAGAATTGAAACTGGACGCTATGTTGGTGAAGCACCAAATCAAAGACTGTGTACTTTATATCAGTCCGGATTAATTGAAGACGAGACTCATTTTCTAGTGAAGTGTCCTTTATACAACAACATACGAACTGTGATATTCGGTGAAATTATTTCAAATGGAATATATGAAAACATGACAGACTCTAATAGACTGATTTTCCTGATTCATAACCACACAAGAAAAGTTGTAAAATGTCTTGTTAAAGCCTATCTGTTTAGAAGAAGTGTGTTATATTACTCGTAACTGTAAACATGTGGTGGAATTATTGAACTAAACTGACACTATTTATCGCAATATATATAATATTTATGAATGAACCCTTTGTAACTTTAATTGTATTGTAAATTGTACATTGTGAGCTCATTACAGTATTTTCTATTATGTTTAACCATGTTGACTACTTGTAAACTATAATTATAAGGTGACTTATAGGTCCGTTGGGCCGGGTGTTTCTCTATGCATTTGTATTAAATGTTTGTTATTTCCGTATACACATGTCACTATAATAAAAAAATCACTTACTTACTTATAATAATGTCCATTTCGTGCCCGCACCATAACTTGTCCATGCATGTAGGGATTTTGAAATAAATCATACGGTCATATAATTTTTATATGTGCTTTTAATAAGGTATTTTGTGTTCTCTATCCATAACGCTCATGTGTGCAGAGATTTTGTAAGGAATTGACACAAATACACAATACTAAACCCATCAAGACATGCATGGAGAGCCCCAGGCCCCCAGCCACTCATAAGCAAATATTTATTTACCGTTATTATTTTATTAAGTTATTATCCCCCAACGAATAGGGATACAGCTGTGGCGTTTTCCGTCCGTTCCGGACGTTCGAAAGGACGGATTTCCGTCCGTTACAATTTCCGTGTCCGCTGCATAACTCTCCCATGGAGGGATTTTGAAATAAATCGGCACATCAAGATGACTTACAGAACCCAACACCTGAGCTTTTTTATTTGTTCGTCTGCATTTCTGTATTTAATTTCCGTCCATGCTTCTACATAGAAGACAATTAACACTTCGTCGGGGGATATCAATTCACCGACTTTCTTGTTGTGTTTGGTTTTTACGCCATTTATCAACATTTTTTCGGTAATTTTCGGTCATTTATCTTAACCGTGGCTTCTGTTATCAGTATTAACCAACATTCTGTAAGTAACTGGACTTTTTTTCACTTGATACTTTATTATTATTTGGCGTAATTGTATCATTGAGGGTCAAATGGAACCTTATAATGAATAGCAAATAATGGATAGTTCTTTTTGGAGAAACAGAATACAATGTTCGTCTAGTCATTACGTTGTCCGAGTATTAACTTTCATACCCCATCCAACCCCTTCTCCAAGAAGCGAAAATTGGGCTGGCTTGAGCTTGAAATAAAACCTTACTTTTGGCTTAAAACGTTTGCATATTGTAACATAAAAACATTTCAGGTAATTTTAAACAGGTTATCACATTTTTTTCATATTTTTTTTTTAAACGTGTTTTATTGTCGAAATATCCTTATAAAATCCTGCTAATATAAGCTGTCCCATCACTTAATTGAATTAAAGCGGGATCAAGTTATGATTCTCATAGGCATTGTTAAAAGAAAATCTTATCTACATATATATGAAAAGATACACTCGTCAAATTAAAATGGATAGGACAAATATCTTCTTTATATCTATGATGTCTTTAGGAATTCAAGACTTTTTCGTTCTTTGATGAAGTGGATAAGAAGACTAGTTTTGTAATAATAAATGACCGAGATTTGAAACAATGTAAGTGGTAAAACTATTTTCCCGATTTTCCTTTGAATTATTTCTTTTGAAAGCTTTAAATCATAGGAAAGTAATAATAATTTATACGCACGGGATAATAATTCATATGCACGAAATAATTCATACGCACGAAAAAAGTAAATCGTGCGCACGAAATAGCGAATGGTAGCCACGAGATAATTAGCCAATCGGTGACCTGAACGCCATCTGTGGTAATGATTCCCTCTCCCTATTGAGTATTCATACCTCTTCCCCACTGAATATTGATACTAATACCCTACGTTTTTGAGTATTGATACTCTCTTCACATTGAGTATTGACATCCCCTCCCGTTTGAGTATTAATACACCTTTATAAATGAGTATGGATACCCATCTCGAATAAGTATTGATACCCTCTCTCGATTGAGTTTTGATACCCACTCCCAATTGAGTATTGCTATTCCCTCCTCACTGAGTATTGATACCCCTCCCGACTGAGTATTAATAAACCTCCTCACTAAGTATGGATACCCCTCTCGAATAAGTATTGATACCCACTCCCGACTGAGTTTTGATACACCCTCCCCATTGAGTATTGATACGCCCTCGCTATTGAGTATTGATACTAATTCCATATTCAGTATCGATGGGTATTGATACCCACTTCCCATTGAGTTTTGATAACCCCTCCTCACTGAGTATTGATACCCGACCCTATTGAGTATTGATACCCCTCGCTATTGAGTTTTGATAACCCTCCACATTCAGTATTGATAACCCCACCACATTGAGTATTGATGCCCTCCCCATTAAGTATTGATACCTCCACCACATTGAGTATTGATGCCCTCCCCATTAAGTATTGATACCCCAACCACATTGAGTATTGATGCCCTCCCCATTAAGTATTGATACCCCTACCACATTGAGTATTGATGCCCTCCCCATTAAGTATTGATACCCCCACCACATTGAGTATTGATGCCCTCCCCATTAAGTACTGATAACCACTCCACACCGTCCACAGTGAGTACCTATAACATCTCTCAATCGAGTATTGATATCCCTTCGACACTCAGTGTGACGTGGAGGGGTACTTGTATCAATACTCAGTGGAAAGGTATTATAGATACTCAATGTGGAAGTGGGTATCAATACTAAATGGGGAGGGGTTTCATTACTCAGTGGGGAGGTGTTCAATACTCAATCGAGGAGTATCAATACTCAGTTGGGCGGTTTTATAGCTTCTATATCGAAACTCAGTGAGGAGTACCTATCAAATATAGGGTCATATGACATGATTTGACGTCTAAGGGTGATCTTGACCGTGGAGCTACGGATCTGGATTTTGCGCGTGAAAACCCTCCATAAATGTCAGAGTTATTGACCGGACACGAAATGTGTGACGGACGAAGGACGGTCGAAATGACGGACGGTGCGATTACTATATGCCCACCCTTGGGGGCATAACTTCGGGGGCATAAAACACACACTAACTGTTCAATAAATATTTGAATTTAGTCTTCATATCATGACAATTGAGGTTGCATTGGCTTTACTATTTACCACAATGCATATGTCCAAGATGTCAAAAGGTAACACAATGTTTATTAAATGCGTGCACTGAAAACATCTGTAGGTAATTACAAGTACTTGTGTTAAGTTTCAATCCAAAATGTACAGTGGTTAACCTAACAATCGTCAAAAACGCGAAAGAATTGCTTAAAACAAACTGACCTTCCCGTTCGCGTCTGAAATGTTCACTCTGACTTCACCGTTCGCACTTGCAAAACACCTCTGACATTCCGGTTCGCTATTTGTTTTTACCCTGTCGAATTTAAACTTCTATAACTCGGAAACTTTTCATTATTTCGATGAGATATTTTGTACAGTTCTACAGAGAGGATTGACGATCCTGACAAGCGTTTTAAATTGAATTACAATTGCAAATATCTGTTCGTTATTTGTGTTTATTCTGAAAATGTCATAGTTTTTACAAATCTTTGGACATTTATACAGAGTGCTATGCGCACTAACGTCGTTTTATTACCGGATTTTTAAAGTGAAAGCTTCCTCTGTCATTCCTTTTGAAATCTTCATAATCATTTTCCAACATTTGAGCAAAATACGCAACAGAAAACAAAAATACTAACCCCACCATTAACTTCTAGCAATTTCGCCCATCTGACTTCTCTGCATCCATCTGAGTTCGCTGCAGCCGGTTGATCAGTGTGATATATATCGTTATTAAGATTCGTTATGAAGATTGCTGCATGAATTCCGAATTTGTTATACTTCATATTTTACAGGTATAAAAGTCGAACAGGAAATGTAGCATTCACATAACAGAAGTTTCTATAAATGGATTCAGTGTAGCCGTTCAGCAGTATGGGCCTTCCGGATTTATCTCGATCTTTACGCATGCTATTGGTTTTAATTATCACCGCGAACACTCTATATATACACTTTACGCTCCTCAATATTAGATGTCTGTCTAGCAGATGCCGTCGAATATCTAAATTAAAGTTGTGAAGTCTGATGTACTAAATTCACTATATTTCTCCATTGTCCTTGTCTGTGTATGGCATATGTAAAAGTTGAATAAACTCTCTCTCTCTCTGTGTGTGTGTGTGTGTGTGTGTGTGTGTGCATACGGTCTTGAATCAAAGCACTGAACGAGCTGATAGACGGTGCCACTCAGAAAGTATTGATCAAAGTCAAATTCCGAAAACACCAGGTTTGCGTACTAAGGTGATGAACATTTGTGCAAAATATTATTGAAATCGGATGAGGCATTACCAAATTATAGGACCGGATGAACGGACGGAAGGACAGACGGACAACGGCAATTCTATATCCACCCTCACCCCACTAATCGGCGGGGGATAGAAATGTTTACATTTTATAAGTGTCAAAGGGGAATAATTGTGAAATGAAAATGTCAGAGGAAGTTGGTTCCTTTCGAAAACCAATCAGATTCAATCATGCATGACAGGCTTATCGCCGATGAGATTTCTGAAAAATAGGATTTCTGCAAAGACGTTTTCGGTGGCGATATGGCTAAAAAAAATCATTAAATTAGGATAAATATAAAAAAAAAAAAAAAAAAAAAAAAAAAATACATGTAGTCTTTGATGAAAATAATTGTACGGTTTGATAAAGAGATGTCTGTAGTGTATAGTTATATAATCTATTCTACTCGCGAATTTATGAACGGCCTTTGATAGTTACCATGAATGAATGCGATAAAAGTTTCAATTAAATATCATGATAATCGAATTATTTACTCTTCAAATGTGCATGTAATGAATATAATGATTAAAGAAAGTTTAATTACATCAGAATTGATATTTGCAGTCAAGGTGGCCATAGATTAACACGTGTTTGCCAAGGATAATCTGTATTATTGGTATACATATTGCTGATTAGTCATGTACTCTGCTTTGTTAAGATTTGTGAATGTCACTTGAAATTCTGTCCAAGTGTTTGCCACACCATTAAATTACCAATTTGAATAGTTACCTTATTTAATATCAATAATTTCTTGATCATGTTATTGACGGATATGTATTGAATAATGTTGATTACATTACATCTTTATTTGTGATAACTGTTACATAAATGATTTACGGTACGGCACGGATTGTATTTATTATCCAATTACATCTGATATATATCTATGTCAAGTATGAATGATATTGTTCTAATATATAAATAAATTAATAAACATTATCGTTTGTCGTTATATACATCCTTCATACACTATTCATTGCTACTTTCGGTATTCTCCGTACTACACACCTGCTATTTTCGTTATATTTCAGAATGGTACGGTACGGCTTTTACTCCCGACCTCATGTAGACGCGCACTTATTTACGTCATAAGACATATGCGCATTAATTTGTACAGGATCAAATCCCTTCAAAAACAGTGTATTACTTAAACTTAAGTTAAAATCGCTTAATGTTTTACCAACGCTTACATATTTATCAATGTGTTGTCAATATACAGATATTTTGTCCATTTACAGCCTTTATTTTTATTACGCTGTAATCCGATGATCTTTGGTTTCTGGTAGAAATTCGTTGTTCACCAGATTTCCCACTACATAAGACGGATGCCTGATGACATCGTCCAAAAACGAATAAGTTGAAAAACATAAACATCATATGATCATATGATTATGATTTATAAACAATAAACTTGCCTCCTGTATTGATGAGCCGTTAAACAATATTTAATTCAATTCAATTTACTCATTCAGTCATTATTTCTCCACCCAATTCGTGATAACAACACCTTACACTCGATCACATAACGTTGAGACGCCCCCTGCGGACACAATGGCCTTGCGTACCCAATGGCCTCCTACGCCTAGGCCATAGTATCCGCAGACAACATGGCCGGTGCGGACGCCATGTCATCCTGCACTCCTTTAATGATGATTTATATTTTTTATAAACCCATTTGTACATAAGATTATTTTTATATAACTCTTCTAAAATATTCAGTTTAAATTGCCTAAAATTGTTCAGGCCTGAGATTGAACACTTAGATTAACCTGTTCCTGCATTGGATGACACTCTGACGCCCACTTTCCGCACCTTTACACCTGGCATAGCCCAGATAGGATAAAACAAAATTGCATGCACATAAGTACCGCGCTATTATTTACGATGTAAAGCGCATATTGACAATCATGTCATGAACAGATAAACATGTTTACTTCCTAGTTGCAGTTGTTAGCAAATGGCACGTAGCCAAATCAGTTCGGATACAGTTCGGATATAATAATTAGTTTTAAATAAACTATCAAATGTTAATTTGTTGTGCAATTTCTTGAAAATGGCAGGCACATCAGTTGGGGTATATATGTGTCTGCTCTTAGGATTATTGCAAAGTCCCTACAAAGGTAATGTGAATATTATCTAATCAGATATAATTTAGGTTTTACACACATTTCGTACTAGTGTTATAAAGTTTTACACACATTTCGTACTAGTGTTATAAACACTTTCACACTACTTTACTAAACGAGTTGGCAAAATGATATATTATCATTATATCATTTTTGCTAACGAGTTTAATAAATTCAATAATGAATCAGAACGAATGTTAGATTCTATTTATCACATAACTCACATATCGACTTTTATTGCATTTTGCCTGTCGCTTTGATACGCGAAACCGACATAAACCGTGGGAACTGGATCATAGTCATTATCGATATTTTTGACAGCGCATACTAGGCTTATTTGCATACTTAATAACTAGTAGTATATCGAAAATATAGAATGGTGTTATTCCACTCCCACACCGTAATTTATGTGATAATATATTTAAACCTATGATAGAATAAGAAGAAAAAATGCAAACTCATTGGTTTATTTAAATTAATTATTTAGTGGATTACAGTATCATTTTGACTTTAAACCTGGTTGAATACTTAAATAAAAAATTGAGTTTACATTTTTTCTTCTTATTCTATCATTGGTTTAAATATATTATTAATTCAATATTCTCAGCAGTTAGTAATATGAAAAAATAGTTTGCTTGAACCAATACCAGTTATATACGAAACCAAACGGGACGACGTGAGTTTTAAAAAAAAATAAGATTGCCGTGTGTATTTTTAAAAAAAGTATGAAAGGAGAAATTTGGAAATCGCCGAACACGATAAGTACAAAAATATTGCAATCTCGGTTTGATTGAGACTGTTCATGAAGGGTAGTGAAAAGTGCTTTCTATCGTTCACGCCCTCTAGCCCCGGGTTGAGCTGAACTCAATATTTAAAATGTCTATAGCACACAAATTGCAGCCATCCCCAATTTGGTGTACATGGAACCTTCAATGAGGTATTTTCACACCATTCCATGGCTAGAGGCGTATGGTCCCAGTTTCTAACAAAACGCTTTGCCCTAAAAGAGAAAACAATGGGCGAACTAAACAATATGCTGCCGTTAAACCACTGCTCATTATCTTTTGTCAAGAACCGTATCTGTAAATGTACGCTTTGTATCAAAATTGATCTTAAGCCTTTTGAGTGTGGCGTCAGAAGATCAAAGGCCAGGACTACCTAGATCAAATCCATGACTCAGAATGAATGAATGAGTGGTGTTTTACGGCACGTCGACACATGAATAGGTCATATTGTGCGCAAAAACGGACGAAAGATAAAGAAATTAAGTAGTAATTAAAAATTAATGTAAATATATAAAGATAAAACTATTAAAAGATAAGGGATGATATGGTAGTAATATAAACTATATATGTAAAACAACAAATGCCCGTCAACGGGTATATAAACAAGTAAATATATATAAGAACACATTATAATGACTTATATAGTCTGATTTCTTTCAGGAAATCTAAAACAAGGCTAAAATCTATAGTATCAAATAACTATTTCATAGTATTAACATTGTAGAACCTCTGACGCATAGGATCAAACAAGATGTGTTTGACCGTTAACGGTGCAAAGCAGGGTATACATTCTGGTAATTGCTCAGCTTGTAATAAATATGAATGAGTATAACGTGACTCAGAGTAAAATGTTAGATTGTTTTGAATATTTCAACCATATCTCATTTACTAGAGAGAAACCTATCATAATCAAAGTGCTGAAGGCACTGATGGGCGGTGCTTTTGTAAGAGTTAGAATGGAATGGAAATGGAAGTGCTGTAAATATAACTTCCATGATTTGTTTTTTACATTCAGTGATGTTTCAGATTATTGATATTCCTTACCAATTTCGTATTTCATGTTCATTTTATCAGTTTTAGTTCATGTTCATTAACGGTCTTCATCATGATCCCTGCATTGTTTCAGGTGCCATCTCGCTCACATCAAAAGAGCAGTGGCAGAAAAACAATAAACGTGGCTCCAGCGTAAATGGAGTTTCTACGATAGAATTTGCAGCAACTTTGCAGTTCAGGGTGAGAAGGTTCTAGGCCCATTTTCCATATTTTATCTCGATGTACAAGCCTGGCATGTTCATGCCTGTTAGGCGCCATATAACCTTTCATGTGTTGGTGAGCCTTAAAACCCAAGTCAATTCAATTCGTATTTAAACATATGTTAGCTAACTCATATGGCCCAAATTAGCTTCCGTAGATTGTTTTCTAAGCAAGCTCTTCAGCGAGCACTGACTGTTCTATTTTTAGTAACATGATACATTTTCTATAAACACAGACCGTCTGCTTGTAGCACGATTTTAACTCGATTTATAACTTTTAAACAGATGATAAAAAGTTGACTTAGTGAAATTTTGATAAAATAGGTATGTATGACCTAAATAAATAATAAATTGCCTTTATTCTGAACATTGTTTCTTATTTAGGGCATCAAATGATTAAGCGGGCTTTTGTTTACAAACACCGACTGATCGTCTGTCAAATGCGTCATAATCAAAATCTCGGAGAAGCGCGTATTGATACATAAACAATCTAAGGATTTACTTAGGAGAATATTTGTTAATTAAACAGTAAGCGAACACACAAGGACAATATTTGTAAATTACACAGTAAGCGAACACACATCATCATTTTCTGTCAGTGATCACATAATATCGAACTTATTAAAGGCATGCATGAGAGACTACTTCTTCTAGAGTAGTGTTGCATAGTGTTGCATTGTGCTGTTAGGTTTGTCACATTCCTAGGATTCCATTGAAAAACCCCATTATACCTCTGCCGGTGCTCAAGCACCGGCAAAAAGCCATAGTTAAAGAAATTTGGGTAACAAAATGTCATACAGCTACATTGGGTATCATAAAAAAGGTAAATCTTTATTCTTAATGATGCTTATAAAATTAGCTTTGAAAGCGTCCGATTTTATATAACAGTCGCGAAAAGAAGATGACCCATAATATACGAAAAAATAGTATTGATATTATTAACGGTTGAGAAAAAATATTAAGGAAAAACAACAACATCTATTAACCGCTTAATTTAAAATGTTTTTTAGAATATAGGGATCTAATTATATAAACATATGTTGCACTGTTGTTGTTGTCTTGTATTATGTATTGACCAAAGAGACAAGTAAATGAAAAAAAAATCAGTTATGTTTTGAATTCTATGCGTTTTATTTCCGCCGACAAAATATGCGAATACTCGCATTATAATGAAAAATAAGGTTTTGAGTCGAATCAAAGTGTTCGTGTTTTAGCTCTTTAAAAGAGAGCTTTTGCCGACTTAACCAAAATACAAAATGATTTGTTTAATGTTAATTATGTATTATGAGTTGATGCTAAATAATAAGTATATGAATTGGATCCGGATTAATTTAAAATAAAATAAAATAGTTTCAGTAACCACACTTTGAGTAGTGCTACATATTTGCCATGTTGCATGTTATGCCTAACCAAAAACATCGTTCCATTTTGTTGTATTACACATGTATACATGTACATAAAATAGAATCTAAAATGAGTGCTCTGAAAGGCTAGCAAGGGAATTTATATGATAAAAGCCATAATAGAATCTGAAATGAGTGCTCTACACGGCTAGCAAGGGAATTTATATGATAAAAGCCATAATAGAATCTGAAATGAGTGCTCTACACGGCTAGCAAGGGAATTTATATGATAAAAGCCATAATATAATCTGAAATGAGTGCTCTACACGGCTAGCAAGGGAATTTATATGATAAAAGCCATAATAGAATCTGAAATGAGTGCTCTACAAGGCTAGCAAGGGAATTTATATGATAAAAGCCATAATAAAAGATCTAAGACATGTTTTTTTAAATTTACAGCATGATATGTTTCAGAAAACCAAAAAGTTTCGCACAATTTTACGAGTACGATGTTTTCTCATTTAAAAAATGAATTTACATTTCTAATTTGAATTCATATTAAACGCTACTGTTTATTGTTTCGTATTTTAATTTTATAGCTTTTCGTGATCTATGTCTATTTTTTTTTTGTAAGACGCTCTGAGATCAGTTTAAAGCAAAGTTGAAAAAACATCAATTGATAAGCATCTTCAATAACACGTATTTACGTTATTTAAAGATGTGTACAATTTATATTCAGTTTTCACACACGTAATATACAATCGTCCGTAATAATCCGACTTTCACTGTTGAATGTGGCGTGGTTAATTTTAATCATTTCTACCATTCAAGTTGAATTTGTCAGCGTGGAGATTATCGAAAATACATTAATATGCACATGCTAATATATACTAAAGGAAAAAAAGAAACACAACTCGGGAATTTCCGCTATATATTGTATGTATACTATGTTGCTGTTAATCGATTGGTACATGTCTGCATTAGACCATTCCTTTTGGGAAAAAGTCTAAAATTACACATAACATACCAAATGTTATCCCTTTAACGTTTCTTTTTTGTTGTTGATAGAATTCGCGTTTGGCACAAGCAGGTGAGCAAAATTAGGATGTAAACTTTTGCAATATCTTTATATTAAATAATTTGTAAAGCCGAACTTCAACATTTATGAATTTCGTGTTATAAAGTGTATATTAATTAAAACGTCTACAGCAGCATAGTTCTGTCTTTTCTCTAACTAACTGTTACTTGTTTTTACAAAACATTTTCGGATTTTCGGATTTTTCTGAAATATTACATTATATAACGGCAATTCTCGAGTTGCGCTTCTTTTTTCCTTTAGTATATTTTGGAATATGATAACACAGCTTCTGTTGGACTACTATATATTTCCCATAAGTAGTTATTATGTCACCCTATTTAACCTGCGCACTAAATTATTTGCATTTAATCTTGAAATTTTGAAGTAAACAATAATAACCTTGATGTAGGACTTCGGAAAGAAAAAAGTATAAAATAAAAAAGACGCTCGTGAAATGTATACTGTTTCAGTAGTTTAACCTATACTGTATTTTACACTTACCATTATTGTCTCTCATCTCAGTATACAACCATAATAAATGAAAATTAATATTATTTTCGACTGCTTTTGTTATTAAATTATAAATCAGAAGCAGTTAGGTAAACTCACTAAAACAGTAATGTATTATATGTTTCATAAACAAAATGATGCGGATTTAAGGAATATTGGTCGGCCATCTAAAGCCGATGGGATATGGTCAAGTGATTTTTTTCAACCAAATATGTATTTTTAGGCACGAGCAATATCAATCATACAGTACATGACAGTAATTCAACACTATTGATGTGAACATAATATTAGAAAGAATTCTTATATGACAGAAATTGTGCGCTTTGTATTCGAAAAGTTTGGCACAATTTGTTTTGTTTTGTATGTGAAATAAATTGGTCCATAGAATAGTCCATTTATTCAGCGAGTGCAGATGAGGCGTCATTTCTGAATAAAATAAGCCATTTTATCACATCATCCAACTTTCTAAGTACACCATTGTAAAACAAATCAACGATCGGTGAATGTAATCTGAAGCCAGCAGTGGCTATTTTGGAATGCACTTTATTTTGTAGGAGTGTTTTAACTCCGATGTATGTCGTTAGTGCCGTGCCTACCGATTTCAAATCGAGAGAGATTATATACTTGTTACATTCATACAGCTTCTGCGTACGTTGTAAGAAAACAAGAAACATACTAACAAACGCAGCCGAAGAATATGTTAAGATATTTAAAGATGCTGTATGGTGTAGTTCACAGATAGGATGGGGACCTCATACAAAAGGGGGCTGACAACAGTAATATAAATTGTAACACTATAAATGGTAAATATTCTCTGCATTCTCAAGCTAGAGTAGCAAGTCAGCAATCCAGTGAAGCGATATCAAATGTACATGGATCATTAACGCAGATTTAAAGTAACTGATCAAGTCGTGCCTTATATGTAAAATGCATTACGAGAACCTGGCCCACCACGTTACAAGAACTGCTTACCTGTACTATCAAACAGCAGTAAACTAGACTCATCATGCATTAGGGGTATCGCATTGGTTCTTTTACGACCATGTTCTCATAGAAAACATTCCTATACATGAAAATCCTGAAGGAAGGATAGTCTTTGTATGGTCGGAGTTCACTAAAGCCAGTATGTGTGACAAAAACAACTGTTCCTTAACTTCCTTTAATTGATGAATCATCCGGGAAGTGTATCCTCCAAGCCTTTTCAACATGGCGCATCGCCATGCCCCTTACAACTACCACAATATGCCCTCCTAAAAGACCAAAAATACGCCATATCTACCAGAATGGTAACCTAGTACACAACCATGAAACAGTATCAGGTAACAGCGTTGTTGTTAGGTCAAGACTATTCAATACAGACTATGGATTAGCAGATATGCGCATTATTTTCTGGATATAAAGTGGGGCCGTATAGCAAAACGCCATTCTCACTATATCCGTCTCGGGATTTTTCATGCATTTTGCTGTTATATAAGCACCATAGGAAACATGGACAGATGAAGGACTGCAATATGTATTTGCAGATTCAGAAGTATAGCTCTTTGAATATATAGCATCTTGGTAGGAAAACAGAACACAGTGGTCTCTCACTACTGTTTATTTGAAACGTATGCATATTTGTATAAGAGCATGTGTACACGGCTCTGAGGAACATCTCTGCTTTAGAACAGCATACATACATATCTCGTTGCGTTTTATAACCATCCTGTAGTTAAAACGACCCTGATATCTCGGAAATAGAAACAAATATCACCGAACAGCGTTGAAACAATTTTACACATATCGCTGCTCAAGCTTGTCTGTCTTCAACTTTCGGTGTATACGGATATAATCTCTGCAGATAATGCTTTCATATATCCGAGCTGAGAGGTATTGTGACTGGGACTTGGATTTGACAACACTGTCGTATGTTAACCTACATGTTCTGCACGAACCGGACCAATTACTGCAGGCGGTTGCCGGTGTACTTTCTGGAATTGCTCAGAGATATACATGAAGATAAAAATTCGGCATAACATAAATGGTCATTTCAATGGTATATGGACAGCCACTGCAATAGAAAGAACAGTGATTAGTTTATTTTTTAAAAGCAGTTCTGGTAGATTGGTCCAACGAGAAAAAAAACATTTATGCAATGGTGTTTGACTTTGCAACTTCTTGGCAAGTACAGTACTGTCATAAGGATTACAAGGATGGACAAAGGCAATGCCTTCTTAGAAAAGTCACGTAATCATTAAGCAGCCAAACAGAAGAGAAGACATCAGGACGCTTGTTACACACATCGAAACCGTTTGACCGCAGTCTTGACACTAATGCTCTTTTGAGAATATCAACATTTCGCCATTCTGGTCACAAGTAAAACGCTCTATTATTATATTGGTGCAAAGGGGATAGAGAAAATGGAGAGATTTGTTGAGAAAAGTTTTGAACTTGGTAACGAAGGGAATTTCAATAACCCCAGTTACTAAAACAAAACTGCAAACATGTACAGATATAGATGGCAACGGTGGAGTGAGGTTGGTTTGTGTGAGTCCTGCAGTTTTTCAGAGAGCGTTAGCGTTAGCTGAATATCAAATTGAAGTTAATTCTTGGCCATATGGTTGAAACACTTCCTATTGCTCTATTCCATGATGACTAATCTATGAGAAAAGACATATCAGACCTTTGTAATGTTTTAGAAAGCAATACTCTCCAGCTCTCCAGTCCGACAAGCTACCACAAATGGAAGTAAAGAGTATGGTTTATATATTAAATGGACAGTATATGGTACAATCAATGCCTAAAAAAATACAACTCATGTGAAGAGATTGTATACAATTACAAGAGATATTTTCCTGTCGCCTGTCGCCGTCAAAACTACTACTACGGTGGTCGACGTTTACTACAGATATGATCATGACTTATCTGTTAAGAACAGTGAAAAACAAAGATAGTTGCATCCAGGAGGAAGAACTACATCTGATTGGAAGGACTTTTTGACAGAGATAACGTAGAAGACTTCACTTCAGAATTTCTTTGTTGACTATTTACCTAGCACGGTACAACATCATTTAACTACGGTCAATGCGTGCTTTTCCAAACCAGAGAACACTAAAATATTTAATGAACAGAATATACAAATCATACGTGAACTTCAATGTTATCACAAAGAACTAGTCATATATACTATTGCAAGCTATGTATGCCGATGCTTCATTTCAATAAACTTGTCAATGTGCACGTGGTTATATTGTATTTCAGTATAAAGGCACTGATGTTCTGCGGCATTGGTAACACTACTGTGACGAAGATCGTAAACTAATATGGTGTGAAACACTTTGCTAATTTAACCAAAGAGATGATGATTCACTAAACGCGGAAAAAATGTCTGCCGCTAGAACCTCTGTTCTGTTTTTTTTATTTACAGATATCGTTGGTACATTCTCAAATACGTTTGGTTTCTTACTTGAATTTTGAATAGGTGGATCCACTACTCCAGCCTTTATAGGTTCTGAGTAGTGTTTAATCACCCTTAGGCTATGTTGCCAGCTTTTTAATTCAGTATGTTGACTGTTACCTGTGATACGCAGGCTTCATAACCTCTGCTCCCAGCTAAATTCCATTTTGTTTATTTCGCCCATTGTTTTCTCGTTTAGGGCAAAGCATTTTGTTAGAAACTGGGACCATACGTCGCTGGCCATGGAATGGTGTGAAAACACCTCATTGAAGGTTCCATGTACACCGTCATATGCATACCATCTTCGGGATGGCTAACATTTTCGTACTATTGACATTTTAAATATTGAGTCTAGCTCAACCCGGGGCTAGAGGTCGTGAACGGTAGAAAGCATTTTTCACTTGCGTTTATGAACAGTCTCTATCAAACCGAGACTGTAATATTTTTTGTATTTGTCGTATTCGGTAATTTTTAAATTTCTCCTTTCATACCCTGTTTATAGAAACGGTCGTTTGTATAGAAATAAAACATATGTAACGGAGAAATCTATATAAAGTATACAGTTGATTCCACCGCCTGAGGACACCTAGACGAGAGGTGGAATTATTTGTTTTCATTCAGCTGCCGAAGGCAGCTGACCCTTATATGTATATGGTTAACAGACTGTGACTCATGTAAGTGACCATAAGCATGCTTTACAACTTGAATTCCTAGAGAACTCGTCTGAAAAACTTGAATGGTATAAACACATATTTAGTAATGTTGAAAGGTTACCATTTCACTTGCTGAAATGACATTTTCGTAAACCAGTCTACTGAACTGTAGCATGTAGATATTGTTATTATATGTATATTAGCGACGTAATATTCACTAGCGAAGTTGCTTGAGGCGTCGTGTTAGTGCCGAGGAAGGGAGGATTCGAGCCTGCTAAATTCCTTCTCTTTTTCTTTTTTTTTAACTTTTTTTTTTTATTGTTTTCAGTATTGCTAATGGTAAGCAACAGTTCCTTTACATTTTTCACCTTGATAACGCAATCTTATAATTACACATGGTAACATTGAACGGTTTGTATATGTTGTAATGCACACGCTAACGCACACGTACACCTTACATGTGAATAATTGTATTTCTGTTCTGATGTGTACTTCTAGCACGTGGTGTTACAAAGGTGAATTGTAATCAATATGTAAGGCTTGTCAAGGTATTTGAACAGAAAGCTTGCGTAAAACCTTGCTTGTTTTACATTAACATAACCGTTCTAATTTCACAAAGGTCTAGAATTATCAATAAGGGCTGTTATTCTCAGTACATTTGAAAACGCAACACTTGACATTTTTTGAATTTCTAGAGATCTTAAAGATGTTAAAGATAAATGTGTTTTAACTGAAAGAAGTAGACCAAAGCTTATGCAACTCTTTATCGTCATGCGTTAACCTTTTGGACAAAGATACTTGTGCACTAGAATGAAATACAATCTTGATTTGAACAAAAAAACAGCGAACTAAAAATAATCGAAAATCAAAAATGTTGCGTTTTTAATTATACTGAGTATATATCCACAATCTACATGCGTATGATCCTGGTTTTATATCAAAGCATCTTATTATGATTAATATCCAAATACGTAGCTTTAAGAAGGAAAATGATAATTCTTACGTGAAATGTAACAATTTCCTTGCATGTGATTTTAAAATATAAATCATAAACAAGGATGAGAGAATTAGTCAGACCCAAAATTATGTCCATTTAATAAGCCATAATGTATTTGTATTCGAAACAACTACATATGAAGTCAATATTTGCACAACATCGTTTGGTCTGTTAAAAAGAAAGGGGTAGTGATTTTTGTGTATTTCTTACACGATTTTTAATTCGTGTATTATGGCTATTCATATTAGTTTATAAGGTCGGTTATTATTCTAATTTTTTGCATCAATATAAAAAACAACTACAAAATCATTTCCATTTGAAATTAAATGAAAAGATAATATTTCTAAAATGTTATAGTTCTATTGGTTATTACCTCCCTTTATTGGGACTACACATACAATATTATCAAGAGATGCGTTTTCCATGAGATAAATCCCAGATAATGCACAATAGTAATACACTATTTTAAAAACTATTTGATTTTATTCAAAATTTACCTTCAATTATTTTTTCTTATTTTTCATATATTTTAGTTGTCGTTTTCGCGGGGAACAACTAGATGTGTTACTACGTTAAAGTTGAGACATTAATCTTTCAAATCGTCCCAAATATAGCTGTATGACACATCTGAGCCCGTATATTAACAAAATCATTAAGACACATCTGAGCCCGTATATTAACAAAACCATTAACCTATTCCTCTAGTAATTGTCTTCGTCAGCTGATCTGACTACTGATGCATGTCGTTACGTGACTTTAGGACCAGACATTAGTCGGTTCATCTGACGAATATCTTGAGATATGGTCGAATTATTAAAAATATTGTAAATAAATACTGAAAAAGGGATCCCTTATGAGCAATAAACACAAATAAGAATAGTTTGAATGTCTCACGCCTCTCACGAACCTCTCATGCAACCTAGAACCGACTTAAGTGGTATGCTATGAGTCATGGATTTTATTTAGATAGATGATGAATTCAGAGCAAGACAACAATATTTTTAATCGTTTCAAAGGTCAAGGTTATTGCCATTACGACGTGGTAATAGTAGTAATAGTAGTAAGTACGGCCATTTTGGTGTTGGTCAGATGCCTACCGAGTTTAGATAATAAGGGCAGAAGTTCAAGATCACTCCAAAGTTAAACTTTATCTTCGGAATCGTTTGATATTCATGAAACTGTGTAGGTGTACTTCCTTGTAGGTTGCTTAATGCTTGAACCAGAATGCCAAGGTCACAGTAAACTTAATTCATAATTTATTATTTTATCAAAATGACAAATACCATTGTTACATACTATGACATATACAAAACAATTCAAAGGAATATAGGCAAAATTAAGTTAACAAATGAATACCCATGGGGTTACTAGTCACTATAGATGTGTCAAATGCGTAATTGATTTTACAATTCACTTAATAGGGGTATCAAAAGATAATATACACGTAATACACACTCATGAGGGGATTACTATTTACAAAATAAATGCAAATGAGGAACATATGATATTCATTTGTCGGGGTATGCTGGATTCGAATTTAGAATTATGAATGAAAACAAAATGAGCATATTTTAAGAGTGTGAGTAAATATGTTGGCTGTGTTAAGGCGGGAAGAGAGTAGTGTTGCGTAGCCAACAATTGTTTCCTTTTTTTCTAAGTAAGATGTAGGTTTTAAATTGTTTACTTAGGGTAAGTGTAGTTATAAATGAATAATACATTTATAATAATGAGTATCAATAAAACAGAACTTGAACATATGTTTTAAATTTCTTTTACCGTATTAGGTGCTTTTGTTGAAACAGTGTCTGTATATCTTGCTGGACAGCATGGGAGCAACTATGGCCGTGTGGAAATCAACAACAACGAGGTCAGAGGGACAATTTGTGACGACGCATGGGACAACAATGACGCAAAAGTCGTTTGCAGACAACTTGGCCTACCAACGTTAGTACGAAAAAGTCAATAAATTGTATGCGGCTTACTCTACAATCAAATAATAACAAATGGGTATTTTCATATCACACCCTATATCAGGCCTGAGACGCTGTATCAGACCGAGAGCTTTGTGATATGAAATTACATATTGTTTATTCTATTTAGCATATACTATTGCAATGACTTTGTTGAACTGTCAACTTCAGCTCACCCACAACGCTGTTTTTCAGGGAGAAAAAAAAGTTATTAATAGTGATTGTAGTCAATTCTGATGTGTTCATGCCTGTCGCGGAAGTGGTCCAACACATTTGTTGTTTTCCGAAACCTGATTTAAAATGAATGCCATTACATTTGAAATATCAAGAAAATGCATTAAATTTGAAATATTAAGAAAATAAATGGTCATAAGTGGTTATTTCATCCACGGATAATGATTACATAGTCAATAATCTTGTTCGTCCACCAAGGAAACGTTAAAAGTTTGGTTTCGATAGAATGGTGATACTATAACGCTTTCACTAATCAACGCGTCGGATATCTTTCGGGCGTTTCCGTCAAATAAATAGAACATAATTACAGTCAGAGTAAGACATGTACCATAGTAGCATATATTGATGAATACCTGTGAAAATACCAGAATAGAACACGCATTCAAACAGTTCAAAAGTAAAATTTTGTAATTAGGTAGGTTACGAGTATGTTTAACGCGTTTAGTGAGGGTATCTAGTCTATTTAAAACGTTAAACTATCATTAAAAAGTAGCGCTTGTTTGTGTTTTCATTTCTTGCATGTAATTATGTTTCCATATGCAGGTCGTATGCCACCGCATTGTCTGGTGCAGCTCTTGGATCAGGAAGTGGACCAGTTTGGATGGATGAAGTAAATTGTGGCGGGAGTGAAAGCGACATAGCATCGTGCACTTTTCCTGGTTATGGAAAGGAAGACTGTAGCCATATCGAAGACGCGTCTGTTCTTTGTCAAGGTACCTTTACAGACTATTTGTAATTGTTAAAAGAAAGTAAAATACCAGGTTGTAAATTCATTTCATTTTCTCCTCCATTTGTGTTGTGATATTAGTATGATCCAATAGATGAACAGAAAGCTGTCACATGTTAAAACACAAATGTTAAAACACAGTGTGTGTTTTAACAGTGACAGCTTATTATATATTGTTAAGTCCCTATTCCGCTATCATCATGCACATTTGATAACAGATGTTCACCGCTTCTAAACCTACTAGTAACATAATAAACGACTTTAACCAGCCAGACCAAACCCCAAAACTGGAGCGTCGAATTAAGAGTTACCAACTCATAATTAGGGCTTTCCACCTTCCAGTGGAAAGACCTATTGTTGTTGTTCGGCAAGATTTTGACTTTATTCTTCTGACCGCCACTTTTCATAGTAAGACTGGTCGCACGGCCTCTAAAGTTTACACAGTGATAGAGCTCATTATGGAATAGTGCCGCGAAGCTTTTGGGGTCATGACGTCAATCAAGATGGCCGCCAGTGACGTCATGATGAAAATCTTGTTCGCGCTAGATCTCAGATATTTATGATCGGATTTGAATGAAACTTTCACAGATTGTAAAGGTCATGGTCTAGTTGTGCAAGAAGGTCATGCGGGGTCATGACGTCATAACGTGATGGCGTCAGAGTCGCCAGACGCTTAAAAACTGGAAAAAATCGTCAAAAATACAATTATTGCATGACCATTTTGAAACTTTACCACAATCATGTTTTCATCATCTTCTATCGATCGTGTGAAAAATATTTGATGACGTCATCAAATATGGCGGCCATAGTGGTTTAATTTTAAACAGGCTAAAATAGAAACTTCTAAGTATATTTCGAAAACCGAACCAGCTAGCGCCAACAATGCCCTCATATATGTGCCACTATGTGACCTTGACCAAGTCTGGGAAAATCAGGTCACCCGGTCAAAGGTCAAGGTCATAGGTAAGCGATAGGTGTAAACACCAATAACCACCTATATCTCAGTAACGGTTGAAATTGTTATCAAGAACATATGTACCATTTGTAAGGCCTTTCAATTTACTTTTCAAAAATAAAGTCCACTCAAAACGCAACGTTGGTAAATTGTTGCCATAGGAACCAAAATACGATGACGTCAATGACGTAAAATTTGAAAAATTGACGTAGACACGTAAACTTTGTCAGTTTTGTAGAACATATGATTGCAAATAAGAACGTGAAGTTTATTTTTAGCTGACGTCATTAATGACGTCACAGTAACGTAGAAACTAAAGAAGACTAAAATCGCTTCTGCCCAAGAACTACATGTCCCGTCTTGGTGAATCTTTGTCAAAATAATGTACATATCTTGTAGTTGTGCATTGCAATTTTTTTGGGTCGCGGCGACATTCAATATGGCCGCCAGCGAATATCTAAGAAATACCTTGTTCACGCTTCTCTTCCTAAAGATTTCCAGTCTGATAATGATGAAACTTCGCCAAATAATGTGCGTATGGGTGGGACGTGGGGCAGACGAATGTATACACGTGAAGATGATACATAACTCAGAACTAAACGTTCAGTGTCGGGCGTAACGCAGTACCCGTCTTGCACGCACATACAGATACGCGAAACCATTATTAGGGCTTTCCACCTTCCAGTGGAAAGACCTATTGTTGTTGTTCGGCAAGATTTTGACTTTATTCTTCTGACCGCCACTTTTCATAGTAAGACTGGTCGCACGGCCTCTAAAGTTTACACAGTGATAGAGCTCATTATGGAATAGTGCCGCGAAGCTTTTGGGGTCATGACGTCAATCAAGATGGCCGCCAGTGACGTCATGATGAAAATCTTGTTCGCGCTAGATCTCAGATATTTATGATCGGATTTGAATGAAACTTTCACAGATTGTAAAGGTCATGGTCTAGTTGTGCAAGAAGGTCATGCGGGGTCATGACGTCATAACGTGATGGCGTCAGAGTTGCCAGACGCTTGAAAACTGGAAAAAATCGTCAAAAATACAAATGTGACGTCATGACGTCATTGAGTATGATTTTGCATATTATAGAAAGCCCATGTTTGATCAGGTTATGTTTGATCAGGTTCTGATCAAAATCTAGTTCTTATTTGTTTTCCTCTTCTTCTCCCCACCACTTTTCATAGTAAGACTTGTCGCACAGCCTCTCAATTTTACACAGTGATAGAGCTCAGGCTGTAATAGTGTCCCGAAACTTTTGGGGTAATGACGTCATTCAAGATGGCCGCCAGTGACGTCATCAGACAAATCTTGTTAGCGCTAGATCTCAAACATTTATAGTCGGATTTGAATGAAACTTTCACAGATTGTATGGTTCAGGGTCTAGTTGTGCAAGAATTTAAAAACGTGTCCCTATATAATAACGTCTTGACGTCAGTGACGTCACAATGTTGTGAAAAGTCATTTTTTTCAGTGATTGCGTTTTTCATGTTTTTTTACTGTAAAATCCATCAGTGTCATTCTTTCAGTCGACGCTGACAGTTTTAACGTCATGACGTCATTCACAATGGCCGTCAATGACGTCATTTTAGAAATATTGTAATCGCTATATCTCCTTCATTTATGATCGGATTTTGGTGCAACTTTCAAAGCCTGTAGGGAATTAGAATGAGTTGTGCATGAATGTCGAAAATTGTCCTGACGTCATCACAGATGGCCGCCAGTGACGTCATGATACTAATTTTGTTAGCGCTAAATCTCAAATATTTATGGTCGGATTTGAATGAAACATTCACAGATTGTAGAGTTTAGGGTCTAGTTGTGCAAGAATGTAAAAACGTGTCTCTATGTAATAAGGTCTTGACGTCAGTGACGTCACAATGTTATAAAAATCCTTTTTTTTCACTGATTCCATTTTCGAAGTTGTTTTACTGAATAATTCATCAATGCCATTGTCTCAGTCGACGCTGACATTTTGAACGTCATGACGTCATCCAAAATGGCCGCATATAAGAAATCTTGTTTTGTCTATATCTTCTCTATTTATTATCGGATTTGAATAAAACTTTCACAGATTGTAGGGTTCTGGGTCCGGTTGTGCAAAAACGCCATACGGTATCCTGACGTCATGACGTCAGTGACGTCAAAATATTCAGAAATTCGTTTTTTTCACTGATTGCATGTTCAAAGTTATTTTAGTGATAAATCAATCAGTGTCTTCATCTATGACAACTCTGACAGTTGTGACGTCATGACGTCATTAAGACAGGAAAGCCCGTTTGATCAGGTTCTGATCAAAATCTAGTTATTATTACGCTTATTCTTTCACGGATATTTTAAGAACCTGTCAATAAACCAATACCTTTAATCGGCACATATACATTATTATATGACCTGAACACATGGATAGAGTTTTGACGAACAGTTTTGAAGTAAAATTTGCCGTTATATGGAGAGTTAGTTTCTTTAAAATTCTAAACTAATTCTTGTTTTCATAAATGTTCATGGTTAAATGACTGCGCTTCATGTAGCGCGCACTAGTTACAATCATTTATAAAATGAATAGCGACACAGTCAAATGGCATATACGCAATTTATGCCGAATTTTATCTCCCGAGTATTAAAATGGTCGACTTCCATTTCAGCTTAGTCTCAAAAAAATCAACGATATACTCAACTAAATGAAATCGTAGATATCTGATCACTGAAAAAGCAGTTGTAATTTATGATCTTGTTTGGTGATAACGATTTTAATACAAATTATGTATATTTAAAATTGAAATGTTTCATTTAAGAAACAATCTCTGTCGGCAATAAGTGGCTCGATGTAAAAGCTATACATTTGCTTAAATGCAATGCAACGTTATGGATCCTCTGTGTGTGTGTGTGTTTGTGTGTGTGTGTGTGTGTGTGTGTGTGATAGCCTTGATGATACTGTAGACATATGCATAGTTTTAATATATAGCATATATGGCATAGCAATAACATAAGGGCCACAGTTGAAATACAGAGTTATGGAACCTATGTATGTTCGTGTTCTTGATGAAACTGAAGACAAATGCAAAGTTTGATTGAATTCAAGTAAGCAATGTTGAATATATTAGAATGCAAACAACATTAACGCAAAACTTTAGGAAAATGCATTTCTTAGTAGACAGAATGCAATACATGTAAAATACAATACAGATTTATGGCACCTGTGTGCGTGTGTAGGCTTGATGCAACGAAGACACATGCATACTGAATATATTAGAATGAGAACAACTTAAACGCGAAACTGTAACGTAAACGTTGACGCCGCCACCGTCGCCGCTGTTGTCACCGCCGCCGTAATTGATACATATGCATCAAGATCGAAGGCGATGCAAATTGTTTTTCTGAAACAACAAGGCATCTGAAACAACAAGGTATACTGCCAAGTACTAATGGTGTGCCTATACCAATAGAGCGTTCACAGGTTCTCTTTGGTCTCCCTTGTTTTAGAGTGGTATTTTGTAGCAATTTTTATTTAATTTATTTTTTTGAGCGGAAATTTGTTGTTATATTGGTGACTTACATCTGCTGCTATTTAAACCTGCTACTTCTACTACTGCTCCTGTTCCTGCCCTGCCCCTACTCCTCCTCCTCCGCCGCCGCCGCCACCACCACCACCACCACCTCTACGTTGAGCACTGAGCTCGCTGCTAAAAGTAGTGATATGATCCATCGCGTAATATGTAAAAGCTCATCAGCGTTTGTTAAGTATTGCCCACAATTTCTAGCATGTGTGTACTTCATTTGCATACATAAAGGAGCGCCAAGAGTACAGGGTGCCATTCTGTGAATGCTTAACTTCATGTGATCTTTTGCGTCACCTGTTACCATTAAATCAAGATTTTAATATGTAAACAATTCAAATTCTTGATGAAAGACGTTTGATTCCGAATTATCGACAACACGTTGTTCGGGTACTTGGTTCTTCTAAGGCTTCTATGACTGGACTACCTCTTGGGGGACTCTATGATTGTACCTACTGAAACCCCAACTAAGGGAGGTGGGTGCATGAGCTTTCGTCCCTCGGGTTTTCTGGTCGTACCCTAGATTGGTTTTCTCTTTAGCTGCAACTACTATGGTTGTTCAGTACGATTCTGGATACATTCTGCGATGTTTATTTTGTTTGTGTTTCTTTAGTTAGTTTCTCTGGATGTGGACTTTATTGTTAGAGAATTCCTTTTGATGGGATGTAGTTTTGTTTACACTGTCTTGTCTATTAGGGCGCTGAAGACAGGATAATAGCGAGGATTGTGCGCATATAAAATCGATTAAAGCTAACCAGTAGGCCTTATTGCCTACTGACCGTTCCAAGTCGATAACTCTGTCTTCACCACCCTTTCTGTTGTTTTTTGTCTCTTTCATTGTATTATCAAGTCCTTGTTTGCAGTGCAGTGCGGACCTACGATGCCATTGCGTTCGGACGCTGTAGTTTCTATAGGACCCTATATCTCATCTCATTTTTGGTTATTTTGAAGCTCGGTTTTGCAATGTATGATTTTTTAGGCTATTTCCCTGATATCAATGCAATGATATTAAAAAAATCGATGTTTTTATCAATAACCATTTCTAATGTTTACAATAAACGGACTCACGACAAGTAAAGTATTTATCCAGCATTAAAATGAGCATCTCTATTTATGATCCCAGCATTAATTTTGACTTTAAATCTGCTAGCATGTATTTAGATAAAATATTTGGAGTTTTCGTTTGTTTCTTGTAATTCTACTATAGGTTTTATTAGTAATATGCAAATATATTTTGCATTGAACTATCCAAATACTTATTAATACTGATTTACAAATCTCTAAATTATGTGAAATAAAAATAACTCCGCGAGTTTTAAAAAAAAAATCAACACTGCATTGTGTCCCTTCAGTGAATCAATTTTCTGATATCAAGAATTTAAATATTTCATACCAAGATTTTTTTTTCTTCTATCAGGTTTTTATAGTCATATTTATTTTTATATCGTGAAATCGATTTCTTGATACACAAACGTATACGTTGATATCTTGATATTAAGACACTGAACAAATAGTAAAACGCCGATCCATGCACCAAGATATTTCTTTTATCATTTAGGTGTATACGTTTCGATATATCTCGGTGGCACTCATGGCACGAACTTCGGTCGTATACAAGTTGTTACGGGGAAAAACAGTTCCATTGGTACAATATGTGATGACTCGTGGGACAACAATGATGCTAAAGTGACCTGTCGTCAACTAGGACATCCAACGTAAGTGGCATTTCATTAGACTTTACTTTAGATTTGTATCGATTATAGCATGATATAAAAATGCAACAATGTGTGGATCCTTTGGGTGATTGAATTGATTAATTGTTGTTTACCAGCTCATGAAACCATTGTCTTCTATAAAATGGTGTCATGGCGGACACGAAATCCTTTTCTAATTGGAAAACGTTAATTCTTAAAACCATAACTACACGTATTAACTTTTATACAGCTAACCCCTCTTTACTTCCTTCAAAACCTAGGTTTTCGTTTCGTAATTTAAAATTCATAGAACATTTGTTTTAGTTCCTGCTGATAAAGCAGCTAATAATGTAATTATTGTTTACGCCTACATTACGTCAGTCTTTTATCTCTGACACTCAGTAGCAATAATTCGTATACTATACAATTCAGTCTACTGAGGATGATATTGTTACCACCCATATCCCTCGGTGATCCACTTTCAAGGCTGGGGTAGACGAAAAGCAAAACAAACGTCCAGCTATGTACTGGATTTCTAAATTACACAAACCGCCTTATAAAGCCCGCTTTATGTATTATTCAGGTGTCTGCACCATTACAAACATCTCCAAACTAACTTTAACGTCTTGTCACACTGCCGTTAAAGATCACGTTAAACATTATTTTGCTTATGAACAGAACAGAACAGAACATACTTTTATTGACTTGTACGTTATGTACATCATCATAATATATATACAACAATTACAAAATACATAATTAAATCACGTGTAACATACAAAGTATATGATTTATATCAGCTCTAAAGAGGATGATCTATAAAGTGTTCACACATGCGTTATAGATATTCTATGTGACATCGCACATTTGAGATATAAAGCCAATTTTAAAAGAATCATTTTGTTTTCAGTTTGCAATAATTCGATGAATTTAAACATACTTGGTCTATTACAATAATATTGAGCTATGTATTTCCTCCTTATATCGGAGTAACATGGGCATTTTAGAATGAAATGAAACTCATCTTCAATATCTTGAGTATTACAATATTGACAAAAACGTTCATTTCTTTCAATCCTATTGATACCATACCGACCTGCTTGAATTCTTAGAGAATGTGACGATAACCTTATTCTACTTACTAAACTTCTTAAATCGCATGGCAGTACATCTAAGTATATTTCATAATGAAAATGATTTTTCACATTGTTATACAAATCTAAGACACCAGAAGTTTGTTTATCTGCATACCACTTTTGCAAAAAACAATCGATTATTCTTTGTTTGAATACTAATACAAATGACCTACAAACAACTGTATCAGGGTTATCCCATACCCAATTGAAACCATATTCATACAGTAACGTTTTAACATTAGATAACCAGTTCTTTTTGCCATTAACACACTCGTCATAGGCCATATTATAAACCTGTTTCAATATAATATTATCAGTATTTAACAACTTAAACCAATACTTAACAATTTTAACATATCGTGAAATATACAAAGGATAGCGTCCTAATTCACCGTAAACAGCAGCTGTACAAGTACTTACTTTAACATTTAATATTTTCTTACAAAATTTTAAGTGTATTCTTTCAATTTCTTTAGACTTACTAAAGCCCCATATTTCCGATGCATAACCCAAGATTGAGCCAACAAATGCATCAAAAAGTTGACAAAGTAATTTAGGTTTAAGTTTATATTTACGACAATTTACTAATAAAACATTAAGGGCTTTCAAAGCTTTACCAACTAATTGTTCTTGGTTAAGTGAAAAATTACCAGTATAATTAAACACGGTACCCAAATAATTAAAATCATCAACTACTTCTAATTTACTGTTATTATAAGTGAATTCCTCATTTGGTAATAGTCTACCTCTTTTCCTAAAAACCATAACTTTAGTTTTAAGCGTATTCACTTCAAGACTCCATTTTTTACAATAACAATTTAACAAATCGAGGCTACTCTGTATTTCTTCTGGTGAATTTCCAAGGATAACCATATCATCAGCAAAAAGTAGTAACATTAAAACAATATCACCTATCTTTAAACCAGAATTTATATCTTGTTGCAAAAACAACTCTAAGTCTTCAAGAAATAGAGAAAATAAGATTGGAGAGATTACCTCCCTTGACGTAAACCTACAGCATATTCGAAGAATTCAGAATAAGTTTGACAAGACCTGACACAAGACTTTATCTTTAAATACATATCTCTTATTATTCTGCACATTTTACCTTGAATTCCCTGGTTATATATTTTTAACCACAATGCATTTCTATAAATACAGTCATATGCTTTTTTAAGGTCAACAAATACACAATACAACCTTTTATTCTCGTTTACATATTTCTGAATAACGGTTAACAACACAAATAATGCATCAACAGTAGATCTTCCTTTTCTAAATCCAAATTGTGCATCGGACAGTGTATTATTTTCATCACAAAAGGTAACCATGCGTTTACATAATATCGATGTAAACAGTTTAGATAAACAGCTAACTAATGTAATACCCCTATAGTTGTTTACATCATTTTTATCTCCCTTTTTATGTAACGGTATCATGACACCCTCTGTCCATTTTTCTGGAAAAAAACCACTGTTCAAAATGGAATTAAATATGTCACAAACATGTGACGATAAAATATCAATAGATTCTATAAAATATTCATTCATTAAAAAATCACTACCAGTAGATTTACCACGATTAAGGTTTTTAACAGCTTCTAATATTTCAGATACAGTTATCGGCCTATCTAGCTGTTCATCTGCACCATCCAAATTATCAAAATCATGATTCATAGCAAATGCCTCTGCATCATCATTTTTTATATTCAATATATCATTTCCAAGTCCAGAAAAATAATCATAAAACGACTCAATAGTAATATTATGACTAATCTTTTTATTACTACTTTTAAAAAATTTCCAGAATTCCTTAGGTTTTGAATGCCTAAGCTTCTCAATATCTGACAATTTCTTTAATTCAAAAGCCCTACGTTTTTTCTTAATAATATCCTTATATTCCTTTTTTAATATACAAAACTGTTCCCTACTAAAGTTAGATTTGCATCGATTAAATATGCACAATGCTTCACTATATCGTTGTTTCGCTTGAATACATTCCGCATCAAACCATTCCTTATTTCTTACCATTGGTTCGTCAGTAAAAGTAGGGTCACAATTATTAAAAACCTTTCTACAAAAAAGTGGATCGGCAACATCACGCAAAATATTTGTAAAATTACAAACTACAGTATTTATTGACGCCCTGTCCGAAATATCTATATTATTCGTCACACTATTCAAATCAGTTAATCGAGAAATCAATCCCGCTCTGAACTCATTCTTTAAATCACTAGACCATTTATATCGAACATCACTGTTCACAGTAGCAACCTTACGTTTAACATTACAAATCAATGCAAAGGAAACAGGACAATGATCACTCCATTCATTGAATGAGCAAACATTATGACAACTCTGGGATTAATTTATTTTGGTCAATTAAAAATCCATGTGCAATAAACGTCAAGTTTCATCTATAAGTACATATGATTTTTCTTCACAATATACAACCTTACTAAGCAACCTTATTGAAAAAGAGTATGATAATGGACCTTTGAAAACGGCCGAGCACGACACATACGAAATATTGCAGTCTCGGTTTGAGTGAGACTGTTCATGAACGGTATTGAAATATGCTAGCTACCGCTCACGCCCTCCAGCCCCGGGTTGAGCAGAACTCAATATTCATAAAAATCAACAGGTACAGAATTTTAACCATCCCGAAGATGGCAAGCATATGGCGGTGGATATAGCAATATTTGTATCTTTATTTAAAGACACTATATATTTTTAAAGACTATATTTGTATCTTTATTAAAGACAATCTTATTGCTCTCACTCAAACAACTTTTGCTATAGAAAATACTACACATTTGGTCTGTAAGGTTATTATAGAATATTGTACTTACGGCAATTTGGACGTTTACACTTTGTGGTCTTGCCAAGAAGTTTGTGAAGCACTTAGTTTCCATTAGATTATATTTTCGTCTGGTATGGAATTACCGCTTATATGCAAAGTGTTGGTATCACTATGCGTACGAAATGTGCACCTCTTGTCGCAGATTTGTATATGTATTGCTGTGAAAGGTATGTCATGTTGAGTCTTTCAACAGATACTCAGACGGATGTAAATGAAGCCTTTAATGACACATCCGGGTATCTGGATGACATATTGAGCATGTACATCCCGTTCTTTTCTTATATGGTAAACGCTATCTATTCTAAAGAACTTCAACTCATCAAAGCTTATATTTCTTTTACTGTCATTTTTCTTCTCGATTTGCATCTCTCTACCGAAAATGGAGAAATAATTAGAAAAATCTATGACAAGAGAGTGATTTTAATTTTGATATTGTTAATTACCCCCAACTAGATGAGGTTGTTCACGAGCAATTTCTATATCTATGTTTTTCAGCTTATTCGTTTTTCTAGAGCTTTTAGTCGAGTTGATGACTTTAATATTCATAATATTTGTATAAATAAAATGCTATTCCCTCAAGGCTACCGTTACCATCAACTTCGAAACGCTTTGCTAAATTGTATTATCGTAACCCTGACCTACTTTTAAAAGTAACTTAATTTTTCAAAGGTTTTACGAAGTTTATGGTAAAGGTAGCCCTGCTGGAGTAGCTTTCTAGTGATACAAATATTACGATCAGTCCTCAGCACCACTACAAGCTCTAGAAAAACGTTGAAAAAAAATAGACTCCATAAGAGCGGGGATAAATAACAATATCATAATTAAAATCATCCCTTTTGTCATAGATTTTATTAATTATTTCAGCATTTTCAATAGAGAGATGTAAATCAAGACAAGAAGCGACAGTATCAGAAGTGTTAGCTTTGTTGAGTTGAAGTTCTTTAGGATATCTCTTATTAACCACAGTAGAGCAGAAAGGATTGACAATGTTCAATATGTCAATCAGATACCGATAGGTGTCATTAAATGCTTCACTTACATCTGAAGACTCAACATGAAATCTCTTTCATAGCAATACAAGAACAAATCTGCCGCGCGACAAGAGGTGCACAGTTCGTATCCATAGGGATACCAACAATTTGTCTATAAATAGTAGTTCCATACCTGACGAAAATATTATTGTTATTATAGGAAATTGAGTGTTTCACAAACGTCTTGGCGAGTCCACATAGTGTAATTGTCTATTTATTGCTACAGGCCAAAAATGTAGTTTTATCTCTAGCGAAAGTTTTTGAATGAGAGCAATAAGCTTGTCTTTGATAAGGTGATGTGGTAAGGTTGTATAATGTGTTGAGAAGTCATTAGTACTTATAGATGAAACTTGACGTGTATTGCTGACTTTTATGTGACGTCATATACAAACGTTGTAAGATCCTTGGTCATAATCCCTTTCATACAATATTATTAAACTTGTGAACAGGTGTATCGAAAGGGGCTAGGACCCTTATGATTTTACATAGCACAGCATGTTTAGTGACTGACCGTTTATAATTCGCTTTATGCTTTTCTCTTGGATTGTGCGATTACCGGACAGATTGTGGACCCTATGCTGACGTCTACCTAAATCCTGAAAGGACGGTAGCGTGTGATGTTTGTATTAAATCTTGTATTGTCGTACCCTTAATAGTGTGTTCTCTTGTTGCTCTGGCTTCTGACAAGTCGTTGCGTACTTGTATTGTGGGTTTTTAATCTTTTTTTCTTTTATATTCTATATGCATAATCATCTACCTGTTGTACTTATATTGCCTATTAATGCTGCCTTGTTTCTTAGAGAATATAACCTTGCGGGGATTTCATTATTTACACTGTGCCGTGTTATTGGGATGACAAAAGGGTAAGTGTGAGGTTTGGTGCACCGTAGGACCTGATTAAAAAACCCAGCAGGCATCTTGGCCACTGACCGTTCCAAGGCGAAAACCCTATTGTCAATCCTTTTATGTTTGTGATTTCCTGATTAACACTGTATCGTTTAATGGGATGACGATAAGGTAAGTGTGAGATTCGGTGCATGGTTTAATCTGGTTGAAACCACCAGCGGCATTTTTGCCACTGACCGTTCCAAGCCGATATCCATATTGTTGACCCGTTTGTGTTCGGGATGTCTTGCTTTTTATTAACATTGTAATTGTTGTTAATGTGTATGCGTGCTTTGGTTGACTGTGTTCTGTGAAAGCTGCATTTCCTGTTTGGCTTTTATACCTATTTTGCGTATATTTCCCTATGAATAATACAATACGGTAGCTCTATTGTGAATCCGTTTGTTTAGTGATGTCACATGCCTTGCTTTTTATTAACATTGTAATTGTTGTTTCTTTTAAATGCGCGTTTCTGGTTGACTGTGTTCTGTAAAAGCTGCATTTCCTGTTCAACGTTTATACCTACTTTTAAAGTTCTTCCTATGTCTAGAATTAGTAATGAATTGAACAGGGTCACTCAAAATTATCAGAACATTCAATTCTTAATCTGAAAATGAATAATTTATCAGGGCATTGTAATACATAAAGAAATATAAAAAGATTGGACAGGGAAAGTAGCATTCAAGGAGGACAGTCAACCACAAAACACAGAAACAAACACGCAAACAGACAAACAAAGAAGGCAAAAGTAATAATAAATGCAAACGACATCACAAGCACAAAAGGGTTGACAATAGGGCTACCGCCTTGGAACGGTCAGTGGCAAAGTAGGCCACTGGGGGAGTTTAAACCGGTTTTAGGGTGCACCAAACCTCACACTTACACTACTGTCATCTCATTAAAACAGGACAATGTAAATAAAGAAATATATGTTCACACATTGAAAGAACATACTGATATAAAGCTAGTAGACAAGTGATATACCTGATTCGTTTTTAAATTGTGAATAGTCACTAGTCCAAATTTCAGATTCCACAAACAAATGAAAGTGACCGGCAAAATGAACGTGATATGAAATCAGCATATACATATTTTTTGAATTTGATGAATATATAAATGAAATCAACGTTAGACTTGAATAAACCCCACAAATACAACGCAAAGCCATATTGAAACATTGTACTGCACGATCTCAGAGGAGAATCGGGTTAACGTGAAAAAACATAGCTGCTTTGTAAAAACTGTAACTCAAGTAAAAGGAAACTAAGGGAAGAATATTTTGGAGCATAGACATCGTTTAAAGTAATGTAAAAAGAAACATACGCGTAGTATCAGATTGATGAACAAAATAAACTCAAAAATGATCGAAAAAGCACGGGACTCAAACAATAAAATAATAAAACTAGCTTCTGCAAATGATAGGAAAGAATACGCTTGAAACATAATGACGTCGTAACTGACAAAGTGTGTTAAATAAGTGGAGATAATATGGTAGACCGTGCAATGGTGTTCCTGAAGGATCAAACTTTGATGACACGCATTTAGAAGGTATGAAAGACCATACCAAAACTCTGGACAACCCTTTTCTTCCTATACTTGACTGCACATCCCTTTATTTTTGCAATGGTAGAGACTAGGTTGAACTATCAATTTAGAAAGCTAAATTAAAAAAGGCCTTTGGTTATGATCAAATTGTTGACTTAGTATGAAATAAAACGTGCGTGGGCCTTTATTTAAAAATTGAGATCTATGCTTTTGAGAAAAGTGTTGTTCCAACAGAATGGACCAATGGTATTTTACGTACAATATTTCATGAAGATGGATTAACAAATCCATGGAACAGTAGGCCTATTAAATTATCGTCTATTCCGCTTAAAATGTATGCCAACATTTTGAATAAAAGGCCCACAAACTGATTGGTATGTGATACATAAAGGTTGCTATCAAAGTTATATCATTGGATTGGAAATAGTGTTGGTTTACCGAAATCGTTCTATTGTAGTTATTATGAGTTAAAAAGCAATTACACCGTACTGAACTGATGACGTCACCGAAACAGCGCGCACCAAAGCTGCGCATGTGATATTGTTTTACTACCACACTGCGATTTACTCTCACTCTACCATTTCATACTCGCTTCAGATGGTAAGAAATTATACATTGTAAATAGCATATCCTGATAAGGTACACAAAAGTACATTTAGATTGTTGAGTAATGAAGCTTTTATATGTGCTTTGTGCGATATAATCCTATAGGAAGGCTATGTTACTCCTCCTCTCATCGCCTTTAGACATATGAAACATTTAAACACATGCATTGCAATTCAGTATTTTTATTATATAAATAACATTATAAAAATTCCGTCATCAGTCAGTGAAACGAACTACATTACCGCTCGTAATTTTACATTCACTTCCCGTTCCCCTTCATATCGCGGAAAAAACAGGATTGTACACTACTCGAAGATGCCTTTCCGACCCTTCGCTTGACCTAACGTTTTAGATTATTATAGGTCGAACGCTAAGGCATTTGGTAGTGCACGTTTCGGTGTTGGCAGCGGACCAATTTGGTTGGATGACGTGCGTTGCAATGGAACAGAATCAAATCTCTATGCGTGCGGCTCAAATGCTATTGGTATCAACAATTGTCAGCATGCAGAAGATGCAGGTGTTATTTGTGGCTGTAGGTATATTTGAAATACTCAAATACGGGCTCATACCAACTTATTTATTGTTAATTTTTAGCCGGATTGCGTAGTATATCCAGACTTATAGTTTGGCGATTTCGTCTGTCCGTCTACGCGTTTTGGTGTTTTGGTAAAAGATTTTGGTTACAGTTTTTGCTTTCCTCATTTCTCAAAAAAATAAGAATTGTCGGAGACCTTTGAAACTTGACACGCATGTTCATTATCGTTACACAGGGTTTATGTGACAAAAACCATACACATGTCATGTATTTTAACTGATTTATCCCCCTTTTTTACTTAGATTGTTCGGTTAAAATGTTTAATATAGAATCATATTCTGAATAACATTTGATCAAAAGCTTTTAAACTTAGCAAACATGTTTATTATCATAACACACCTATATGTGACAAAACACAACCATATTTGACAAGCACCATATCTCTGTCATGCATTTTATCAGATTTATCCTCCTTTTCAACTTGGAGTTTTGGTTTAAATGTTGAATGTATTGTCATATTAAAAAACAACAAATGACAGGAAAATTTGAAACTTGCCACACATGATCATCATTATTACACCACCATATTTGACAAGTACCATAACTCTGTCGTGCATTTTATTAGAATTAACTCCCTTTTCCACATAGATGTTTGATTAACATTTTGAATGAAGTCATATTCAAAAAAAAAACTATTGACAGAAACATTGAAACTTGGCATACATGTTCATCATCTGTGTTGCAAGCACCCTAACTCTGTCAGGCCTTTTACCAAAATTATCCCCCTTTTCCTCTTAGATTTGTGTGATAAAAGTTGGCAATCCGGCATTTGCACCAGTATTTGTGCTTCTTGTTTTTCACTTATTCAATAATGTTCATTATTGTCGTGTTAGAGATATTATTAACACCATTTAACGAAGAATGATGCAAGCGTGGGCTAAATAATGAATGAGTGTAGTACTATTTAATATAATGGTATATGTTATAGCCAATGACATACTAACCGTGACGTTACGGGATGACTTCAAAGACACAATAAAATGCGCAGTCAGGTATTCGTT
Source organism: Cyrtodaria siliqua (assembly GCA_037043455.1). NCBI lineage: Eukaryota > Metazoa > Mollusca > Bivalvia > Adapedonta > Hiatellidae > Cyrtodaria > Cyrtodaria siliqua. Next base: position 112,408 of record JAWPHD010002510.1, on the reverse strand, counting down.
TAACATACGTTACTGCATTATATTTCAGATGATCTCAGTGTTCGGCTGCTCAACGTTGATCACACACCCAAACCATATGAGGGTATTGTTCAAGTTTTGCTCAAAGGCACATGGGTCGGCATTTCCTATAGCAGCGTTCTTGTTAAACCAAACATGACATCCGTGCTTTGCAGGAATCTAGGAATATCAAACACGTACGTCAGTTTTCTGTGTGCTGAAAGTTATAATGTATCCTGTCATACCATAGATATATTGTTCGGGGCGCTTGTTTCAGCCAAAGGGTTTTCAGCAATAACATAAGCAATTTTATTTATACGTACTTAAATTATATACCATTAGAACAGGAATGTTTAGTGGTAACTAAAACATACCTTACTTTACGAAATCGGTTGAGAAATAAATATTTTACAGCCAAAATGCTTTTTTGGTGTCGCTTTTCCGTGTACAAAATTGAAATTCCTTTTTGCTGGGACAGCAGAAAAGTCAGAAATCTCAAATAACTTCAGTTATCCCTAATATTTTGCTATAAAACTCTCAGGGTGTCTTAATTTACATCTATCCAACACATTAAAACCATTTCTGATACAATTTCTAAAATAAATAATATTTTGCAAATTTTTGATGCAGCATAATTTAAAAAAAATTGCACGCGACATTTTTAGTTCTCATCCAAATTTGAAAATTAGGTATATTTATTTCTGATATATATCTTATTTGGGTACTAGTTGAATTTTATCTTAAAAGTAAAAAACCCAAAACGTTTGGCTGAAACAAGCGCCCCGAAAAATTGGAAATAAATCTCGGCATATATATGCTGTTTTGAGCACACGTTTGTGTCAAATAGTTTTCGAAATTTGCACGCAATGTTCAGTGTCACCTATATATGAATAATAAAACAGATGAACATATGTCTTTGTGGTAATTCAGACACCTTACATTTCAAGTTCGGTTGTATAGCGTTAATAGCCGAAATACGGTTTCGCTTTTTCAGTTTCAATTCCAGTTTTCGAAATAATTCATTTAATTGTACACGTAGGAATTGGTTTAGTGTTTAAGAAATCATTAAACATAAACAGGTAATCATATAATTTTACTCAATGAAAACCTAATTTATTTGATGCTATTAAACGGTCTGCCTACTCAAAAACAATTGCGTTACACTGTAAAGAAATTGTTTCTTTAGAATCGTTATGTCGCGACAAATTTAAGTTTTTAAGTAGCCTTATGTATAGCATAACCCACATGTGTTATATACATTATATAATTATGGTAATATACAACTTTATAGTAGAAACTTCCAAATTACTACTGGCGAAAGCAAGTTCCCTTAACTAGCATATTGTACAGATTTGTTTATAGTTTAGCTAGATGTTAAAACACGTTCCATGCTTAATAAATACGTTTTTAGTTATAGTTTCTCTTTTGTTACGTTCGCATATTATTAACAAAGTGTAAAACAGCGACACTTATTTGACTTCATTTACTATTTTAATTTATTAGACTTCATTTACCTTTTTACTAAAGAGCAACAAACCAAGCATACCAAGTAAAGTCTTCCATCACAAGAACACGTTATGCCCAACTGGTAACTTACTTAAAATGTGATGGCACCGAGTCAAACATTGGGCACTGCCAGTTCACCGTCACTGTTACACCAGTGTTGGATCTGCCATCCGATTACAGCACCTCTGACATCGTCACTTACCTGATTTGTGGAGTGTCTGGTAAGCATGTTCACTCTGTCATAAAAGCTTTATGTACGCATATTAACTCTACCCAATCGGCCATGTTTCCTAACACATTAGCTGGTTTCTGTACAGTACCATGTATACTGTATAGCGTTTAGTTCAAAGAGTTTAAAGTTTTTATACTTCTAACAAAGTATTGCCCTCCAAGTAGTGTGTCTTTTAAACTAACGACAATATATTTAACATGTACATAGTCATTATTTTATTTGATATTGTTACGCGCCTACTTTAGCAGCTATTTGTCATTTCACAAAGTTTTAGCCCTATATTGGTGTTTGCATTTAAGGAGAGAGATATCCCCGGGGGCATCTATTCTGGGCAGATAGTTACCTTGACATAAGAACTTGGTATTCGTTTACTTTGAAGAACTTATACTGTGATATCTATTTCTGCATTCTATACTGAAAGGAAAAAGAAACGCATAATCAAACAATTGCCTATACTACACTATTATATACACCTAATTCCGCGTAATATTCCAGATATACATGTATATCAACGTGTTTTGTACAAAAAGGAGCAACAACTAATTACAGAAAGGACAACTCTGTCATGTAGTAGACATTTTAATCAAAGTATAATCTGTTACACGAAATTCATAAATGTTGAAGTTTCGCTTGAAAAAGTCAAGCCATTTCAGTATTGTGTTTAATGTTAAGAGATTTCAACATTTTAAAGCCTAAGTTTGCTCACCTGTTTGAGCCAAATGCGCATTCTGTCGATAATCAAACGTTAAAGGGTTAACCATTGGTGTGTTTGGTGCTGTTTAAACCTTCTTTACGAAAGGACAGGCCTAATGTCGCCCTATATCGTCCGATTAGCAGTAGCATATTAAACATACAATATCCATTATGCGTTTCTTCTTCCTTTTGGTATATATTGGAACTAAGTTTCATTTTATGTTTACTACTAATGATGGAATATCACTAAAACTGAAACGAAGATCTATAAATAGTTTAATTGCTTGGTAAAAGTATGCTTGCTTCCCGAATGCGCGCTGTCATAATATAATTCTAACTGCGACATGATATTCATTCGTTAAATTGAAAAGTGATGACGTCAAAAAATATCGTCCAGGGACAACTTTGACCTATTAATAAAGCATCAGCAAAGCCGGACGTATATGTCATATACCGATCGGAGGACTGAAAACCACAAACCAAAACCTGAAAGGGTCCTGGCGCCGATTTCACCAACAAACTTAAGTATATACTTAGCTACTTAAAAACTTAAATTTAAGTTTACCTCCTAAGTTTTCTTAAGTCAGGAAAACATGTTTCACCAAACCAATTTATTTAAGTAAAAACTTAAATTTAGCTTAGTTATCACTTGGACACTTAATTTATGTTGGTGAAACACATTTCTGCTAAGTTTTACTTAGTGACTTAGTTAAGTATTTTCTTAAATATTTAAATAAAACTTAAGAAATTGTTGGTGAAATCGGCGCCAGTTCTACTAACAACAACCCAACCTGCATATATTCTGGATATAGTGCACATTCAATGCAGGAATAATTTTACGGAAAGCTTAACCACACCACACCGCGATAATATGCCGTTCCAATGCAGTTTAGAATAACACAGGATGAGTTTGAAGCGAGTGTTAAGAAGGATATTATTGCTAATAGCGATGCGTTTGCGGAAATCGGAATAGGTTTAAAATTATTTTCCCTTGTCTTAAATTGGATATTGGCTGACAGGTCAACATTATAACCTCGCACATATTTCACAAGCTGGGCATTAAACATCCCTTTCAACACACGTCAAGCACATTATCTGCACACAAATGTGATTCGCTGAACATATTCTCTGTAACTTTAGATATACTAATACTATTGCGTTTTACTGTATAAATAAACGCACCTAAACAACGTGGTTTACACTATAGTATTGATTGTGGACCATGGTCGAGTGGTTAGAGTATTTGAATTAAATCACGTGCCCCTCGCCGCTTTGGATTAACCATGAATCTTTATGTGAGGAAGCTACCAAGGTTCTAGCCAGTATTCGAAAATTGTCCAGAGAGGCACCTGGGGTCTTCATCCTAAAATGGAAGCTAGAAATAAGCAAAAAGTCGAACAGGAAATGCAGCTTTCACAGAGCACAGTAAATCCCAAAACACGCAAAAAGACAAACATGAAATTCACCACATGACCGTAGCTGCGTGTGCGACTATAACATCCAATCCAATTCAATTTAATTTAATTTGGCTTTTCCAAGTTTACATATTTTGTTGAGAAACATATATCGGAGAAAACATGTGATAACAGATAACAGTTGAAGTCCCTAACTGCGGCAATTGTTCTGAAAGAACATGCAGAAGTATTCAAGGCGTACTTATATTTCCAATAAAGGTACAATACACATCGACTCCATGGTGGAAATCTATTGTCCACCCTCCAAGTCCAGTAAAAGTACGCCCCTAACTAAGGCAATTGTTCTTAAAAAATATGCCGAATTTTCAACGGCATAGTTCTCTTTCCATGTAAATGAACAATACACATCGACCTCAAGGAGGTACATGTAGTCCAACTTCCAGACCGGCTCAAAAAAGAACTAGAACGAAGGAAAATGACATGTATATCATTGCCCCGGTTTACTTCATCTAAAAGTCAATTCCATGGTAGTCGTACAAAAGCAATCTCGGAAGTTAAAGATATGCCTCGACGCTCAGCACCTTAAGAGAGCTTTTATTGCGTCCACATTACCCTATGTGCACATTAAAATATATCTTTCTTCAATAGTCAGATGCAAACTAGTTTATTAATTTGAACGCACGGTGTTCCATAAAACTGTCAAAATATTATTTTGTTTTTGCAATCTCCATCACCCGGTATCGTGCTCTGTGTCTCCCATTTGGATTTAAATCACATTAGGTTGATTTCCAAACGCAGATCGATGAAAGCTACAAAGTGATTTTTTTACAATTTTGACGAATAAGTTTACGGACGTACACGTGACAAAAGTGATAAGAAACTGCAAACAGTTCTCACCCGTTCCCGTGCGAAACGTATACATAAAAGGAAAAGACCTATGTTCATAAAACGTCACACACGTTTTCATTTTACCGCATGAAATGTTGTTAAACATGTCCAATGTCTCTGACTTTCATTTTGGCAGAGCTATGACCCTTGTCATACATAAAACTTGAACCTGAAACCTAACCAAGCTCATAACTCGTTGAAATGAGGACACGGCAGGCGACACAAGTGTTCCGTGGAACACCCTTCTTGTTGTTGCCACATAGAATAGACAGTTTATTAAAAGTTTGTCAAAAGTTATTATTTTATATTATACATGTCTGTCGGATCAATCAGAGTCCTATGTGTCTTAATCATGTAGTTCAGCTCATGTTATCTCACATGTTATCATGTTATCTTGCATGTATGCTACTTTGAACGCAGCACACAGTAATAACAACACTGTAGTCGTTTGTAAAGGCATCGGTAGATAAAATACTATGCATTGTTTCTTCATTTAATCACAACACTATTATCTTTTCAGATTGGCATACTTTTACTATATATTTGCGTTTCCTTAAACCAGTATAATGTATTGCATACGACTGTTTATTCTTAGAAACCTTTGTAATATTTAGGTATTGTTTCTCCTTTAAAGTGGGTCAATACAGCATGTGTATTGATCGATTCTCTGTACTATAAAGGTTACTACGCAGAAATTACAATGAAGATTCCAGAAAAGAAACAGCGTAACGAAATCTTCATTATTTATGTTAAGTAAAAAATTCTATTTTAGCATTTTCAAGGCCACAGTTTCTGAACATTTCACACCAGGATAATAATACCATCCTCGTTGCACGTGGAGTTTCGACAACCTTGAAGTGCCGAACGGAACCATCGCGTCCAAAACAATATATCACATGGACAACATTGGGCAATGCACTGGATCATAGCGTGAGAAATACACTGGAGATAGATGCACAACAATATTACTCCACTACGTCGGAGCTGACATTCGTTCCAGACGTGAGGCGGCACAACGGGACACGTGTATATTGCAGTACTTATAATGATTATGGACACACGAACAGGTTGAGATCGACTACCGGAGTGATCAAAGTTGGAGGTAAGTTGAACGTTTAACATGACTTGTATTGTACTATTTTAACCATTACATGTTATGTTACTTAATTAAATACAAGTATTACATGACCTACAACTTCATTTATGTATCTGCATTACAAAATTCAACAATGGACATTTGAACAATATATGACAAAATACACTCAAATAGAAGCAGCGTTATGTGTTGAATAAACAGAGGAGAAATTAATGGTTTACTAAATTCTGATTCCACAGTTGCAGTTACAAACGTTGAAGTTACATTCGCTGGACAACATAACATAACCAACATAACCAATGGGGACTCTGTTGTACTCACCTGCTCCTCCTCATTTTCTGATCCCCCGCCTCTTATATCGTGGTTTCTAAATGGAGATACACTGAATGTCGAACTGTATGAGGATTACGATTCTAACACTACTGTAGAATACGAGGGTTCGTTGTATAAAACAGTAAGCATGCTACAGTACACCAGCCGTGATAATGAGAGTAAAAGTCTGTCATTTTATTGCGAAGCAGACAACATCCCGTATGTTGAACGAGTAAAATCCCAAGAAATGGAGCTACATGTTAGCGGTGAGTGTTATTAAGTTATTGTCAATTAGCTGTTATTGTTTGAAGCAAATGAGACATTCGTAACGAACATATATTATATATTCTGTGATGAATTGTAGAAATTTCCCAGTTTGAGAAAATCTATAACATATCCCTTCCTCTACTGTGCTATCTCGCCTAACTAGTGCGCAAAATAGCACAGTAGCCAAACTAAACGTATGAACTAAACGATAGACGTCACGATATTACGTCACGAATTGACGTCATAATATTTTTCCGCGCTGGCTCCAAAGGAGTGACAGAAGAAGGAATACTTGTGTCAAAAGACGATTGGAAAGAAATTCATCACAGAATATATATTATATAGTTTAATTAACATTTTTGTCGTAATACGGAAAATAATTCACTCGTGAGAAATATTCTTGCGATATAGAAACTCGTGCGAAAACGCACTCGTTTCTATATCGCAAGAATCTTTCTCACTCGGGAATCATTTCCCGTATCACTTCAACAATGTTAATTAAACTCTATATATTGGTTAAAGCGACTTGCCATCATAATGAATATTGAAAGCTCTCTAATGTATGTTCCATTGTAAGAGAAGTGATTTCTAACTCAAATTGTTTTGAACCTCTATACATGATGCTAGTTTTCATTATTATATACACCATGTGTACGTCAGCGTCAGACAAATAGTGTACAAATACCTGTTATTGACATTCATACAACCACATTGCAGTACCAGTCAGTTTTACAGAGAGCGGAACTTCTGATGCCGCCGACGATCGTCAATATAAGAGTATATTCTTCTACACTGTACCTGTCCTTGCCGCCATTGTGTTGATTTGCATCATAGTTGTAACCTGTCTTATCGTAAGGTTCAGACGGATCTCACGTAAAGGTAGGCTTGCGTAACTGTTGTGACCTGTGCCGTAGTAACGTACAGAAGGATCTCGCGTATAGGTAGGCGTATGTTATAGTTGTAATCTGAGGTATCATCAGGTACATAGGGATCTCGCGTACAGTTAGGCTTATGTTATAGTTGTAATCTGAGATACCGTTAGGTACAGAGGGATCTCGCGTAAAGGTAGGCTTATGTTATAGTTGTAATCTGAGATACCGTTAGGTACAGAGGGATCTCGCGTAAAGGTAGGCTTATGTTATTGTTGTAATCTGAGATACCGTCAAGTAAAGAGGGATCTCACGTAAAGGTAGGCTATGTTATAGTTGTAATCTGAGGTATCATCAGGTACAGAGGGATCTAGCGCAAAGGTAGGCTTGCTAAGTAAAAAAAACAGCGGCAATTTTGTCACTGAATGTTCCAAGGCGGTTCCCCTATTGTCAACCATGTTTGTGGTGTCCCATTCTTGGCTTTCATTTTTCGTTTTAATTATGCATGTTATGATTGCTTGTTTTTGGTTGACTGTGTTATGTGAATGCTACATTTCCTGTTTGATTTTATTCTACCGCCTTTTTGTGTACTTTCCATCCAGTTGTGACATTTATCCTCGTTAGGTACAAAAGTATCAGAAGTATAGGATGTTGTCATAGATATGGTCTGCGTCATCGACTTTTAAGAAGGAGTTGCGTGAGTTGCGTAAAGGTGGACTTTTAACATAATTGTGATCTGAGTTAGTATCAGGCACGGCATGATATCACGTAAAGGTGGTTATGTGTCCTAAATGTGAACGGTGTTATTGTCAGTCATAGAAAGATATGATTGTGTCAAAATTGTGACACGGACAGAAATATATCACTAAAGGTTTACTCCAGTCAGTATCATCGTTTGGTATAGAGGAAGGAAATATAGGGTCCTATAGAAACCACAGCGTCCAAACGCAATGGCATATTAGGTCCGCACTATACTACAAACAAGGAGCGATATTTAATTAATTATACAATGAAAAAGACAAAATACAACAGAAAGGGTGATGAAGACAGGGTTACCGACTTGGAATATAATAGAAGAGTCTCGCTTAAACAGGCTTGTGTCATTTGCGTCATGGTTGTGACCTGGTGCAGAAGTATCTCACGCAATGGTATCATAGTTGTGATTTATGCCATCTTCAGGTACAGAATTATATTGAATGGGAGTTTTATGTCATGTCCATCATACTTGTGGGCTGTGTCATAGTGTGGTATAAAATAATTTCACTGAAACATACTTGTGTGTCATTTGCGTCGCAGTTGTTTTATGTTCTCTCTTTGGGCACACAAGGATCTCAGGTAAAGGGACGTTTATGTCATAATTGTAGTCTGTGTTAAATACAGAAGGATTTCACGTTGAGGGAGTTTTGCGTCATGGTTTTGTTTTGTATCAACGTCAAGAACAGAATGATCTCTAGTTAAGAAAGGTTTGTGCCATACTGTAAAGAAACGTATCGGATTTCCCCATGGGTGCATCGTACCTTACGCTGCAGATTCGTGGTAAACACTGCCGACTTTTTTCTTACCGTTTCTCTGCGTTTTCCGTTTGTATGTGGAGTGTGGAAGTCCAAGATATTAGTTACTGTATGCAGTGTTATTTGCAATGTTAAAGATAATAAAACACCAACATTGTGACAAATTTTAAAATAATAAACGATCTGTCAAATTTGGCGACGTTTAATATTGACGTCATTAACGTAAATATTTAAAGAAATCACTTCACGAATTAAACAGGGGCATGATACGGCGAAATAATTCGAATGAAAAAGAAAAACAAGTAGCATAACTACTGGTGGAAATGCCGGGTTACTAACTTTTACTGCACAAATCTAACATGAAAAGGAGGATACTTTTCGTAAAAGGCATGACAGAGTTATGCTGCTTGTAACACAGATGATTAACATATATGCCAAATTTAAATTTCCCCTTCAATACGTTTTCAATACGGACAGACAGACGGAAGGACTGAAAATGCCAACCTATAAGCCTGGATTGTCTACGCAATCCGGTTAAAAAGTGTTTAATGTTTTTTTTACTGTTACACACTGCAGTATGGCAAATTCTTTAATTGGATTCTTGATAAGGGACAAGGGCTCATATTCTGCATCGTCAAATACCCACGGTAGATACAGTACGATATCGCTCCATTCATGATGAATAAAGAGTGAGCGGAATCAATCAGACGTAGGTTCCGACGATAATTTTTTGGTGTTCTCAAACTCGGATAAATATAATTCCCAGTCTGGGAATATGAGCCCGTATACCCTCTCATTAACCCAAATAAATATTACTGTCATAGCTGTGATCTTCGTCATCGTCTGATAAAGAAAGATTTAACTAAAACATATGCTATTGCCAATGTTGAGGTCAATTTTCCTACGTAAAGATACTAGTATGTCATTTGCGTGTGTGGCTTTTGTCGTCGTCATGTGTAGAGGAAAGGACTGCAAAGGAAGGACTTTGTCGTAGATGTGGTCTATGCCATTGTCAGGTACATACTTACCTTTCGTGAAGGCAGGCTTGTGCCATTGACATCATAGTTTTGACCTGTGCTTTGTCTTTGTCTTTGTCAGAAATATATTACGTAAGGTACAGTTTGTCCTAGAAATGATCATCGTCATCGTCAGGTACAGACGCATCTAACGTAAAGCTATGTATCTGTCCATGATGCGATCTTCGTCTTCTTCAGGTAAAAAACGAGCATACGTAAAAGGAACAGTGTGAATAGTTATGTTCTGCGACATAGTCATGTACAGATGAACGTAAAGACCGACTGGTCATTGTCAATGTTACCTGCTGTTAGTGAGAATAGATGATATCACTGATTCAAATTTAAAAGAGTGATTCGAATCCGTGATATCACCAAATGGTATTTAAAAGCATACGGCGCCTAATAGTCTTTACTCCCAACATTAATATCTACACAACACGTGGGCTTAACACCGATTATTCATAGGTTCATAGTGACAGTCAGTACCAGTCTGGTTTAAGTAATATATGTATATATAAGTAATATGAATTTTAAAAAAAACGTACGTATTACTGTGGTGACAGAACTTTATAGCATGGTCACTGAACACTCTCTTTGTAATAGCACAGGTGGAAATCGTTTAATTGAAAATAAGACCTGTCAGAAAAACAGTTAGATTAACAGCTAGAATAACAGTGAGAATAACTGCAATAGAGCTGAAATGGACACCCCGTTGGTTAATTTAAACACCTCGATGGGCTACGCCCATATCGATGTTTAAATGAACAAACTCAATGAAACCATACTCTATCTATTACATGTATAGCCATTTTTATGTGTATTTCAGAAGATCAAGCACCAAACGAAACTACGTAAGTATGTTTAACAACCTTACTTACTTTAGTCATGCAACAGTCCTGGTATGTATTAAAGAAAGAAAGTAACGCTAAATTATAATCCGGCACCGCTAGAAATTCAATCTAACTACAGAAATTCTGATTGTTGTTAACCAGTGGATTTGTTCAGATAAAAAAAATGACATAGAGAACAAAGTATGTATAAATCACATACTCCAATTTACCCAAACAAGTATACTTAAATTTACCTTTTTTATTTATTTATAAAAATACAAAGATGACCCTATTGTTATTATGATGCTTGTCATAGTACAGTATACTGAAGCTGACTTTATTCCCGTCTGCATATATGGTTGAAATCAGATGTGTTTCAGTTTTTCAAAAGAAATTGAGACAATGCAAACAAATCACATTTGTCAGCAGAAGCTGATTGGTCAGTTAGCATAGGCCTACTAGATCAAGTCAACATGTGTTAACACAGAGCATGGGTAACACGAATCTGCACTCCTTCTTGATCAACCTGATGGACTTGTAGTCCCTTTCTAAATTAAACACCCAACGTTGGACATGATGAGTAGGCACTTTGCTGAAGTAACTAGTAGTCCATTTCAATACTAAATCACTAAAGTAGGCCAGGACTAGTAGGCATTTTATTTATTTTTAAACCCAACGTTCAACCTGATTAGTAGGCACTTTGCTGTAGTGATTAGTAGTGCGTTTTAATATTAAAAATCAAAGTGAGCCAGGACTTGTCGCCACTTTTCTGGAGGACTAGTAGTCCATTTTAATATTAAAACCTCAAATTCGGACAGGACTAGTAGGCACTTTGATGTAGAAACTAGTAGTCTATTTCATTATTTGGAATAGTAGTAAAACATCAAGGTTAGCCCGGATGAGTATCCATTTTTCTGTAGTGACTATTAGTTCATTTTGATATTAAAATCACAAAGTAGGACATGATAAGTAGGCATTTTACTTGCATGACTGGTAGTCCACTTTATTATTTTAAAACCCCAAAGTTTGACAGGGCTAGTAGGCATTTTGCTTTCATGACTGGTAGTTCATTTTATTATTTAAAAAAGACCAACGTTTGACATGGCTAGTAGGCACTTTGCTGTAATATCTAGTCATCCATTATAATGTACCAAATTTAGCGAGGTTTAGTAGGCGGTTTTCCTTAGTGACTAGTAATCTATGTTAATATTAATGACCGAAAGTTGGACAGGCCTAGTAGGCATTTTGCTGTTGTGATTGGTAGTCCTTTTTATTATTTTAAAACCCAAAGTTCGAAATGACTAGTAGGCACTTTGCTGTAGTGACTAATAATTCATTGCAATATTAAAACCCCAAAGTCGGACAGGACTAGTAGTCACTTTTCTGTAGTGACAACTAGTCCATTTTAAATATCAGAAACGAAAATAAATACAGAAAATGTGCTCCCTTCGAAGCAACAAACACAAACAAGAGAGAAAAGTAGCAGACTCGGTTTTATTGGGTCTGTTCATGAGAGGTTATTATAAGATGCAACACCTCACACGCCTTCTAGCGCCGGCTTAAGCGACATTCTATTTTAAAGCATCACATAATAAGATTGATGATCCCAAAGGTTGGACATGAATTACTAGACACTTCATCAATGTGCCTAAACATCATTACTAGCTTTAAAGGTAATTTAAGTAAAATGGACTACTAGTCCGCTCACTAATATTCCTACTATTCATTTCTTACTGTAAGGAAATTTAATTAGTAATAAAATAGACTTCTAGTCACTACAATGATGTGCCTACTAACCCTATCCAACTTCGGGGCTATACTATTTAAATGGACTACTAGTCTACATTCAATTTACCTATCGGTAATTCCCAAGTTTAAGGTAATTGTATTATATTTTAAAAGCTGACGGAATGACACTCAAGTGCGCAAGTGTATATATGGCACATGTTAACTGACCAAATTTCGTTTTGCCATTTGTCAAATTCAAATTAAAAGGGACACACATATCGCAATTTAAATGTGTTTCAGTATGCACATATTCAGTTAGTAAGAATGACACAATATGCCCGAACGCCTAGGCAGAGTAGCGCACGCAAACTAGAAATTCAAGTGGCACAACTTTGATAAAATAGCCTCACTCCAAATGTGTGATTGAATGTACATATCCAGTTGATGGTGGTGATACGTTGACGTTTCATTGTAATTGTAAAACAAAGCCTAGGAATAGTTGAGTAAACAAGCTTATTTTCATAGGAAGTTAAATTTCAAAGGGACATTACTTTGGTAAATTATAGTCCATATGTATTGCAAATTCTCTGTTGGCTGTGATGATATGAGTGAATTTTCATCGCATTCAGAGTAGTTAAGCACACACGCGTATTTCCGTAGAAAATTAAAGATCATTTCTAGTTAAAATAAGTGAAAGTTATACTGATCAATTCTAAAAAAGTACTTGAACACATATCTTTAAAGGTTTTCCCTATAAAAATCTCCATATTCAAACTAAGGATATAGAGGTGCCTTAGAAAAATGTTTTCTGGTATTTTTTTTATAATGTGAATCTGTAATATTTATTTATTATTTCTGCAGCAATTTCCGTTAATCACTTTCTTTGTTTTACAGTTAGGTATGCTATTGTTTTAATATATTTTCAAAAGAGTAATTCGGTCTCCACCTTCCGGACCTTGCCTGGTATCAGGACATACTAACGAAATGTACATGCACACAGATGATGAAGAAAGCGGCGAGGTTGACAGTACATCACTTCCTCTGGAACATTACGAGTCGCTAACATTTGGCGAACCAAACCCGCAGATGCCGTCAATAGGTAATCCTAAACAGAATAATCCTATATTATTACAGTTGACTTTGATATTTTAAATGGTTTATTAAAATACTAAATGCTGAGAACGTTATTAAGAACGTATTTAATTTCGAAACAATACCCATCCTGACACCATGACATTACGTCCGTTAACCATTAAACAGTTATAAACGCCACCAACCATGAAAGCGAGGAAAATGGTGCGAAGGAATCCTGAAACCCTATCGTACTCTTATTATCGGATAGATAGATAGATACCTATGGTTTTTGGCACGTAAACACCGATATACGTACATGGTTGAGGGAAATGTCTTGCCTAGAGAAACACCGAAAATACCCGACGGTGTTGAAAATGGTCAAAACCGCCATCTTCGGATATATTATTTACCGTGATATCCATAGGAACACCACTGCACCATCCTGGCAAAAAGCAGTTTGAGATTGCTTATCATGTTAATCCGGTCAAAGCCTAGGTCATTGTACCTATACATATAACGTAGTGCCGATATTTAGATCATTTACATTTGACTGGAATTAATTGATTCTGATTTACTTTACATAATTATATACGTACAAGTGCTCTTGAAGAATATCATAGAAAATGATAATAAATAAATGTGATTATTATCGAATCGAGTACCGTTCTTGTCTTCAAATTAGTAAAGAGCTTCATAAACTCATAGATTCAAGTGAATTTAATAGTAAAGAGAGCATTTTGTTACAATTTATCTGAAGCAGAGAAATAACCATGTTATACCTAAGATTACGTGAGCATGTATTATTCATCATGTGTATCCACACATCAATATTGGTTTTGACAGAACCAGGCCGTAAAATTAATGTGCCGAAAATGTCATCAAAGAAGAAGCAACGGTCTCCGCCTTCCAGTCCTCACCTGCAGTTAGAACACACAGAAGCAATCTACATGAACACAGATGCTGGGGAGAGTGGTGCGGTTGACAGCACGTCACTTTCTATGGAACATTACGAGTCGCTTCAATTTGAGAACCAAGGTCCGCAAAGGCCTCCAAAAGGTAAACGTCTACTATTTAGAGTTCTATGTCTTAGATAGGAATTTGATACAAGGTTTGCCCATCTACTCAATGCTGATCAAATGGTTAAAATTAAGCCATAGCCCGCGGGCCGCCATGACGTCACGTCCGTTAACCGTTAAGACAAGACGTCATTATTTTAGTGTGCAATGACCAGACAGATTGTCAACCCTATGATGGCGTCTACCTAATTGTCATGCCCTTAACGGTTAAGTGTTGATCTGGCTTCTGCCAAGTCAATGAGTACTTGCTTTGTTGCTTCTAGGCTTTTGATTTTTTAGAGTCATATATACATGATCGTCTTTGTGTTATACTTACATTGCCTATTAATGCTGCCTTGTTTGTTACATGATATGTCCTGGCAGGGATTTCTTTACTTACTCTGTCCCATTTTAATGGAATGACAATAGGGTTAAAAGGGTCATTTGATGACGTACATATTGATTCGATGCGACGTGTAAACTCTGTTTATTCGTTACAAAGTGAATTGATACGGTTCGAAGTGAAATGATACGGTGTAAAATTTCAAACCATACGACGCAAATAGAAATCATTCAGTGCAATGACAAACCAGCTGACAAAAAAAATAATGCAATACAATAAAGTACAAGTCGGGACGCTGAAAACTTAAACGATTCATCGAAAAATGTGAAGTGATACAGAACAAAGTAAATCAGCATGATGCAATATGAATCAGTTTAACGCAAACACATTTAGTCTGGCGGTAAGTAAAATGATCGGGCGAAAACAAAGTCGGTGCAATGCAAACGCAATCCGTTCGACAGAAACTGAAACTACTGAAAATGCAAGGTTTGATAGGAAAGACTGTAGAATATTTGCACGATCAAATTTCCATAAATTTTACATAGTTTTAGCCAACTGTAACGAATGAACAGAGATTACACGTCGTATCGAATCAATATGTACGTCATCAAATGACTTCATGTTGAATTAAATGGCCTGTCATTGAATGGTTTGTAAATTTGTAAATATCCACATTTTGACGGTTACGGCTTCCCAAAGCTACCGCCATGGTTCTAGGGTGCACCAAACCTCACTCTTACCCTATTGTAGACTCCATAAATGTGGATTCTCCATCGTCATACGCAAACATAATCTGCATTATATACGTGTGTAATTGACGGAACTTTCCATTGATACCCGAGGCGATTATAAATGTTTGGTTTAGTATTCACTGTATGTTCGACAACAATATCTTGAGTTTGGCTAGATGGCCGAGAGAACATATGACGTCGCTCTCTAGCAAGATATAATTCGTTGTTTAAGTATCCGAACCGAGACAGCTGTTTGTCGAACGAATGTAAAAGAGTATGAGAGTAGACTTTTGGAAACGGCCGAACATGATAAATACGAAATGTTGCAATCTCGGTTTGATTGAGATTGTTCATGAACGGTAAAAAAATTATGAAAGTGGACCTTTGGAAACGGCCGAACACGATAAATACGAAATATTGCGGTCTCGGTTTGATTGAGACTGTTCATGAACGGTAGTGAAATATGCTTGCTACCCTTCACGCCCCCTAGCCCCCTGTTGGGAAGAACTCAATATTCGTAAAATCAATAGTACAGAATTTTAACCATCCCGAAGATGGCATGCATATGGCGGTGGACATGCCATAATTACTGCCATTATGCCATGTGCAGCGGCGTATGGTCCCAATATCTAATAAAATTATGGCGTATGGTCCCAGTATCTAATAAAATTATATATGTAAGTTCATTATAGTAGAATCCATCTTAAGCATCTCCAGGGAGTTCAGGACAGGATTCAACACGTGTGCTGTATAGATATTAACATTACTGTAAGTTAACATAAAATAATATATACCACTACATTGCGTCTACAAGTTAGGATTATCTAATTTTCTAATAATGAAGCATTTAATTACAGGAAAGAAAACAATAGGACAAGCGGATACCGAGGAAGTATACGAGAATATGATGCAGGAATATGAATGACGCCGGTCGTACCATCTACTTGTCAGACACACAACGGAATATGATTCTTTACATGTACATTAGTTTGGCTTTATATGTGATTAATGATAAACTCCGCAAAATAAAACATATACACTTCTGTCAACGCGATTTAAATGTGTTATATATATAAAATATAGTGATGAATAACAATGAAAACGGTGTGTGAAAAGTAAATGCATAATTCACCGGGTATTAGATCTTTGGTAATAATTTACTAGGTAAGACGTGCAACTCATTCGCTACGCTTCCTTGCGAAATTCTGCAGCGTTTAACGGCGACTGAGTTCAAACAATTTACAAAAAGATGAGCATAAACAGTTATTAAACCGTGAACCAATGAATCAGTGCTTTACATCTATGACAGAGTCAAGCTTTAGCACAGTTTGCAAACTTTGTTTGAATAAACGGTTGTTAATAAAATGAAAATTCAAAGGAAAATTTGGAAATGCATGTAAAACATGTACAAAATTAAATTGTTAATAACATGGACCAACACATATTTATAGGTTATACGATATGTATTGGGATATATGTATACGCATTTTTGTTTAAAAAAAAAAAGAAAAGAATAATTACAACTATTAACATACTTAAATCATAAATACAAACTTGATAAAAGTGTGATTGATCCATATCCAGCTTATGCCATACTCAAGTTCGTGTGAATATTGACTACGTAATTCAATATTTATCAAGCATGTATTTATATTTCAATGGTAGCACTGCCTATATATATGTATACACATACTGAACTGGTAGTTTCGTTTAAAATATTCAAGATTATTTTAGTTCTATTTTTTTCTTTTTCAAATGCAATCTCAATGGAATTACACAAAAGTGGACATACTCCTTAATGAGGTTGGCTGGGAAAGACGCGCTGAGATTTTTTTAAAATTGATATTTAAAGCTTCTCTAATATAATTTAGATACAAAATTATCAAAAAAAGGCGTAGGTCAACACACCTTTTTTTTCAACTAGACGTCTTTGAAAAAGACACATATTTCTAACTTCAAAATGTCATTAAAAAGAGGCAAAAGAGAGTGATTGAACATTTTCATATTTTTTGTCATAACGTTACATTTATTGAAAAACAACGATTACTTTTAGATTACATATATACATATCTTTCAAAATATACAGAAACAATAGAAAAACAAAGAAAAAAACAACACTTTTGCTTAAAATTTGGTACGTCGCCTTCTTAAATCCTAGATTATATCTATATCTACTATAACGCAAACAATTAAACAATTCTGTTGTCAAATATAACTATAATTTAAAAAATAAAATTCTTAGACTTGAAAATGTCAAAACTTGCCCCAGCCAACATACTTAAATGCAAATTGTAATTGTGCTCTCATCTGTGTTGCGTTTTATGTCATGGGGTTATGTTACAGTTTTGTACTACCGAATTCCACAGGACGAGTACTCAGCAGAAATAATCCATATCTGAATGAATGAATGCCTTTATTTATAGAGGGTGACCCAATTAGCCAACACTAATCTCATTTGGAGCCCTCTGTAAAATCATGCATATACAATGTACAACATATATAATATAACAAAACAGTGATATTTCCTTTACATTATTGCGCACACATACATGCAAATACAAACGTACGCACACACATTTACAACCATGTACACATTCATTCTTATTATATATACATAATTATATACATGGTTTGAGGTGGTGGTTTGCATAATATAGTACCACACAGCACAGGTGGCTGTAACGGTGTTGGGAACTAAAAAAAACAAAAAAACGTGTTATTTGTTGAAAACAAATATATTTTAAGTTTTCCTTAAAAAATTGTCCCAGAGTATCGTAGTTATAGACAAGGTTTGTTACTCTGTCTGGTCAACATTTGATACCTAACTGTTTTCATCAATTATTTCACTGGCCAAACTCAGATACTTATCCACAAATCTTGGCTGGTTGGAACCGCAGATGTATGTCGTTCTCGAAACCGAAAACCGAAAACAATTCGATCAAACAGTTTTTCTGTGACAAGTCAAAATGCTTCGAAAAACATGGAACAGCTATCACCAAGAAGGAAATATAATAAATAAATACTATATATAAATAAATGTCGAAACTACAAACGTAATGGCAACGCACAAAATCTTCATCGCAGTTATGGTTTGTCCCTCCATGGATCGTTTGTTAGCCTGGAAAAGAACACGAACATTTATGTAATATCATATGAGATATATCAGACATGTTCAAAGAAAAAGAATAAAGCTGAAATACAACTACCTATCATTAAATGTGAACTACAGAACAATAACTGCATGCAGTTGGATATAGTATAAATAAAAACGTGTCAATACTATGATGTTATAAATTAAAATTACTGTTCGAAACTCAAAATCAAAATGTAACAAAGAAATTAAGTGTTTACATCTTCAAAGTATTTGAACTCAGAAAAATACAGCATTCATAGTATCATTTGTATAATAATATTATTTATGCGCATTGTTTATTCTGGGAAGTAAGTAACGAACAACTTGTCAGTATAGTGTCGATATATGCCACAATGTGACTGTTTATTCACGAGAGTGTGAATGTATTTAATGGTAAAATAATAGTCATGTAATATTGCATGAAAAATTGTAATATGATGTAACACATACTATTTTCGGTAATTACATAATGAAAATGATATGGAATAAAGCACTATAAAAACGATGTACTAAATATTATTAGGCAATATTACGTAATCTAAGTTGTTACACGATTTGTCGTTAATTGAAAATAACTGTTTTGCTATTAAAAACATTAATCGTGTTTATATAATCGTATTGGTACATGTAATATTAATTAGCTATGGCGATTTTCGCCTATTTTCGCACAACTTGAGAAGTAGAATAAAGTCAGAACGAACGCTATGGTATAGTGTGCATAGTTATTTATTAATTTATTTGTTTTAGGGTGGTTGGTTGGGGGTTGTGGCGGTTTTAGAATGTGCCACTCCGAACTAGCGGTTGTAAAAACCCAGAACCTGAGTAAAACTGTTACAAATAACGTTTTGTGGTGCGCGCAGCACAGCAGTGATGGAGGCCGCCCCGCTGCTGTCGTGAGCCAATGGTATTCGTGTTGGTATAAACACTGAAGCGCGTGATTGGTTATCGACTGAGGGGCTGGTCGTACGTACGGAGAATAAACGGTTTGCATAAATCTCCAATATCTTCGCAATTAGATCGTATTGTTACATGTCTTTATACACGGTTAAAACGTTTTACCTTTTAGATCTTTTTTTTTTTTTATTTTGTTTTTGTAGAACTTTGGAAATCAAATAAATAGTAGAGAGCATTGTGATATTTACAGACAAAAACGGCTATCACTTATCGTTGATTATACTGTAGTATAAACTATACTCTGTAAAAGAAGTTTTGGACCATGACAGTGTTCGAACCCGTACAATGATCGCTGAACCATGACATTCGACCATAACCCTTATTATCTCAGTTGATAATTCACAATAGATCAACACTCAACAATAATTATCGTTTACAATGAAAGTTTGTGAAAAAATAATAATCTTTTTATTGGTTACTCGAATGGGTCCGTAACTGTTACTTTGTATGGACTTTGCAACACATTTTACAGACCCTTTGTGTGTTCGCGATATTTTTTAAAAATCAAATCTTGTTTGGAATTTAATGTTTGTGGTACCAAACTAACCGGGTAGAGTAGACCTTGGTTACTAAAAAAATATACTTAAATGTTGTCCACTAGTTTTATTTTTATATGACTTTATATACCCTGGTCCAAAACTTTTTTTACCGAGTATAAATATGATAGTAACGATAGTAGAATATCAATACAGATTATTTTCATAGTGGCAATATAATGTGAAAGCCTGTTTCTCACCTTCTCCGCTTATTTCTTCTCCGCTTATTTTCTGTCATAAATTGTGTATATAGCATATATTCATATTTCTAAAAATGCTATTTGTTATCTTCCTATGTACATTGCTTGTATGAATGTAAACTATGTCTCACGGGCCTCTGGCCTACTGATTGATGAATAAAGTCATTAATTATGTGATTTCGTAGGCTATTGCCTCGCCCCCTATAAATCTTACTGACCCCACATATTTCTGTAGAGGGTCAGTAACAAACCCAATGACTAATAATGTTATACGCAATGTGAGAATGTGGCCGATTCCGGAACTGCTCTTCGCAAAGTAAGAATTCTTAAAATGCCCGACGATTCCGGAATTGTGCAGGAATACTCCGGAATTGCGCAAGGGTTTAATCGATATAAAATATGCACCAAGTGTCTGCGTAGAAAATGTTTTGCGCAAAGTACGAATTTGTGTTGGGATTTGAAAAGGAATATGGCGTTTTGAAACCTATTTATATTGCATATGCTTAATTGTTTCACCCGTCTGTTATAAATAGATAAAATAAAATAAAATTCATAGTTTGGTTTGGTAAATAATTAACATGAACTTAATTATTGAGAAAATAAGTTGAAGCACTCAAACAATAAAGCGCGGATTTATATTACTGAAATGAGGAGATACATTATGGCTAAGAAAATATAAAAAAGTGAAGCACAATGGTGTTATAAACAAGTGAAGCACAGTGGTGATATAAATAAGTGAAGCACAGTGGTGCAAACGCCGGATTGCGAATTCACAATTTTACTGAACATGTTTGCCAAGTTTCAAAGCTTTTCGGCAAATCGTTTTTGAGGAAAAACAAAAACTTTAACCAAAAACGTTTACCAAAACGTCAAAACGCGTAGACGGACAAACGGACGGACGGACGAACAGACAGATAGACGGAACTCGCTAAACCATAAGCCTGGATTTGCTACGCAATCCGGCTAAAAATACAAAACGCGACACAGACAATAATATTTCTAATAACGGGTCAAATTGGGCATTCCATATATAATATATTTTAGAGATTTTACTATGATCACTTTATACAAACATGGAACCCTGGTTTGGTGCCATATACCTTCGTATATACTTGCATATAGAAGAAGAAGTCAAATATTGAACATCTGTCATATAACAAGCACGAAAATTGCTCAATACATGCATCAGGTGTTAAAGCTACAACTACTACTACTTATTGCATTTGCATGTTTTAATCATATGCATTAAAGTATTATACTGATAAGGTATACAAATATATTAAATGTCAAATTGTTTTATTGTCCAGAACCTCTGTCATCTTCCAAATGTACTAAAAGCAATAATTTACACAGACCGTTTGAGAACAAATTATCAGTTTATGGTATTGCTAGTAATGCCATTTGAATGATACTTAATAAATAGTGGACATTAATATACATTGTATAGACAATGAGGAGATAAACACACGTTGCATCTTTATCCCTTTATTCCTTTTATCGTATATACAAGCAACATGTTTGAGCCACAAGTTCTTTCAGCATTATTAAGGAAGGCCTTTACCGTCAGCATCACAATTAACAACTAGAACCAAAATATTCCTACTTTGTCCAAATTCCTACTCTGCCCACGGACGATTCGGAATTGAACCGCGCATTTTGAGAATTCCGATAATGCCGAGCATTTTAAAAAGTCTTGCTTTGCGCAGAGCAATTCCGGAATTGACCATATTCTCATTTTGCGCATAACATATATATCGCCTTGCGTCCATTTAGTTCAGATGATTAATCGATCGTCTTTTTAATCCTTAGCATGGGCTCCTTGTGTTCAAATCCTCAAAGAGGGACTTATTTTAAACTTTTTTTTATTGAGTTCCTTCAAAACATCTTGCTTCTACTTACGAATTAATTATATTGCATGATGGCAAGGTGTGTAATGTTTAGCAACATGGGACTTGCACATCATTTGTATTTCAGCTACAACACTGAGATTTGTTATACAACAAGATGTATGACTATAGGTACACCAAATGTATCTAAGGTACGCTAGACAGCTTGATTCTACTTGATAATATAAAAAAAATCGGTACTGGGGGTGGGGCATACCTTCATACACCACTAGCACACTCGCGTCTGTGACGCTCAACTAAAAACATTCTTGTGCGTACAGCCTAAAAAATCCTGGTTACGCCCATGTAGGTATACACTTAATTCAAAACTTCTAATATTTAATGAATGATTTAAAACTCTGTATAATAAACATGATAAATAATAAGACTAGTATTTCAGTTAAATGCCTTACCGAGAGCAGTTTTACATTAACCGCAAATATTTTTCTATTTTGAATAGTTTTCCTTCTCATGATTCTCTCGACTTCTTCCACAATGTCCGGATGAACAAAGAGATGTAGGGTTATGATACTGTCCACATTTAAAATGAAAACTACTCCAAAGTCTCATTTTTGTTTCTTTGAACACGTTTTCAAATTTAAAGTCGCGCTGCATGTATTACATCCATAATCAAAATGTTTGTCAAAAACTGTTGAATCAATAATCAGTCGACCAACTATATTGAAGTTATCGTCTCCATTGCCATTTCCATCTTGTTTCTTACCAAAATGCTGTAAACAAGAAAATCTCGACTTTTTTATTTTATTTAAACCCAGTCATCTAGATTGCGGCCACTTGCCGCAGCCATGTTCACGACTGGTAAACACGCAAATCATACACCGCCGGTGCTATGTTAAAATAAGTAACTTACGAGGATGGACAACAAGAAAATCTCGACTTTTTTATTTTATTAAAACCCAGTCATCTAGATTGCGGCCACTTGCCGCAGCCATGTTCACGACTGGTAAACACGCAAATCATACACCGCCGGTGCTATGTTAAAATAAGTAACTTCCGAGGATGGATAACACAATCAGAGCCCATACATTAGAAAACACAGTAAGGCCACAGCTGGAGTATGTGATTTAGGTTGTCAGTCCCTCGAAAATACGTTTAGATGCGCGTCTTATTGATTTATATTTTTTATGTTTTATACTCTTTTTGTTTTAACAATTGTCCATGGTTTAGTTCCGATGTTCAGCGTATATTGAACATACCATGAAAATGACCCTCCATATGCAAACTTTCTCATGTCGTCAAATGCATACAACAGCCATTTGACAATTGTCCTGTGAAACAAATTACACAATGATGCACTTGTGCTTCCTGACATGCTCCGCTTAAATCTAGGGATATTTCAAATCAACTACAGCTACCTTGAGACTAATGAGAAATACTGTTTTATCCAGTTTTTAAACATGTCTTTAAAAAGATTTACTTAACACCTAACATATTTACTTATCACTTATCATGAATGTTTGTCTTACTGTGATATTTTTACTATTTTACTAAATCTGCACAAACGCGCAATTGTGCACATTATAATTAAATGGGACAGTTGTAAGATGTAGAGATAGATATTTCATTAGCTCGAATCTTGCACCGAAGCCTCAAATTTAGATATATATTTCATTAGCTCAAATCTTGCACCAAAGCCGCAATTCTAGAACCATCTACCACTTTCAGGCAATGTTGGTCATATTTCCTCTAGTTACGCAAGATACGTTCGATTGAAAGTAGTGTCATGCATGCATTTCATCATACAATGTGTCACTGTTCATCATAAACGATGCAAATTGGCTATAGGGAAAGAAAGGTATGTTTACCAGCTTTTGTTTTGAACGTTTCCTCTTCATCGGGAGTTTAGGAAAAACTCACTATTTTTCAGATTTCAAAGCAGAAATTGTATTATAACATATTGTAATCAGTCAGGTAGAACTACGATCTTCGATTTTGATACATTATTGCAAACTGAAATATTATGGAAACAACAAGACAACTTACTTTAGCATAACACCGGTGGCGTATGATTTGCGCATTTACCAGTCGTGACTTTTAATAAACCATTTATTGCAAACTTTCAGTGATCTTATTTATAGAGTTTGAATTCATATAGTTTTTCACAGATCCACATAAAACCCATAAAATAATGCAAAACCTGTACAAAGAAAAAACAAGCATGCCATAGTGTGTAAGTGCTTTTAATTGTTGTTGTTGTAGTAGTTTTTGTTGTTGTTGTTGTTTTTCATTACGAACTACCATTTCAGGGAAGTCGTAGACATTTACCTGAAAAATGCATGCAGACGTTTGTTCGCACGGCGCAAGAAAATGACGTCTTTTTGTGAAGGCTTGTATTAAGTTAAACGTTAATAGCCATAAAACGACACTGACTTGATATATTTCTCTTGCTACGAATCGATTTGACTAAAGTTATTAAATAACATATCAAAAAACGATATTTTTTTTTCAGACACTTTTTTTCAGTATTTTGCATCAAACATATCTTTTTCTCTCCAAAAACGGAAATTTCAAAAACACTAATTGTCAGTGTAGTTTTCGATCAAGTTTACAGCTGAACTTTTTTTTTTATATCAGACAATCGCTTTAACAAAATATGATATTTTTTTCAAAATTTCTTAGAACTGGCACCAGTATAAATAAAATTATGCAAACTTTCTGAAAAAAATGGGTGTCTGAAAAACGGCGTCAAAAGTGACGAACCATGCATTCTTTATGACGTCATATCTTAAAGGACTTACTGATTATCAAAACAATAAATTCAGTTCCACATTCAGAAAAGGTTAAATTTTAATTTGGTATAAATTTCATATGCAGTTTCAAAAACAAAATCATAAATATGATTCCACCTTAACCGTTGAGACGTCATTTTCAACGCCAGGTGCAAAACTACAATGCAATGTAATGCATTATTTTAAGCGACGCTACATTCCAACAACACATTTAAATACGATGAAGCTGTGAGAATTTGTTTGTGTCTTAAAAGTCCATGTCAGATAAGAAATAAAACACATTTACAGCGGGTTTATATTGTGCGAGATCAAAACCGGGTGCTTGGTTTGCAGCCTTTGGTATCGATGAACTTCAAGTCCCGTCCACCAGGTATTGATCCGGGATAATATAAACCTGTTGGAAATATTTAATTTCTTACAATATTTTTTGCATTGTGTTTGAACATTCAAGCATTGTCAATTTTAAGATCATCGGGTAGAAAACATTTGAATTTATCTAAAGCCTGACTTTGTGAAACCTCTTTTGGTCCTTATTGTTCATAGGTGCTGCCCATCTTCCCCGTAATTTATCGTGATTGATTTTATATTTTTAGCTCACCTGAGCCATTGTGTACATTAAATGTCCGGGATCCGTCGTTCTAGTCTCATGTTATCCCCGTAGTGGGTGCATTCATTTTATATTCTGATATCAGGCCTCCTTACCTTTTCCTTCTTCTTCTTTCCTTTCCGTGTAACTTCAAAAAATATATCCTTGTGCAACTACAAGTCGTGGTGTTTGAAGTATCGAAGGAAGACGTCACGAAATTATGTCATTAAGGTGAAGTCGTGAAGTTGGAAGTAACAAAGTAAGAAATCGTTATATGTCATCAATACTAAGTCGAGAAAATAGTTGGTGGTTGGTTGAATGGTGTTTTATGTCATTTTCTCCACACTGTAGGCTATATACGAGGGTCATTCAATAAGTTCTGTCACTACTGCGTTTTAACAAATATGTGCTCGTTGTGAGTGTTGATGTTTGATACCAAATGAAAGAAAGTTTCAATACCATTCCATTGATGGTAAAAAAAAAAAAGCTGTATCTTTTGTGTGACGAAAGTTATGGAACATTTAATACACATCACTTATACATACTGAGGCATTTTCGTCCTGAGTTTTTTCAGGTATGTTAATTATTACTTTTTTAAATGCCAGTTTCTTTTTAAGTACTTGTCGAAGACCTTTGAAGTTTTTCATAGATTACTAGTTATATCTGTGCATTACAATATTCAGAATTTAAGCATGGTAGATGAAAAGGCATTGTCTTAGAAATTAACATTTTAAGCTAACGTGTAAAATTAATTTAATGATAAATGTACATTAAATGGAAGGGCAGTCTTCTGAAATAGCGTTTTTGGATGATCAATATTTTCACTAAACATTGTACAAAATTGTACAATAATCAGCTGAATATGAAATTTAAACATTGAAGGACTAGGATTTGTAAAAAAATATGAAAACATATTAATACTATGAGAAAAAATACGACATTTAAAAGATGTTATAACATTTCCGTAAACAAAATGAAGAAAATCAGTGTTATTTCTGCTAAAATTAAGGGATATGCATTCACTCATATCTGGTTTGCAGCAAGACCTTTCCGAATGCTCGACAATCATTTTCATGGATTATGGGCAAACAACAACAGATGGCGTACAAAAAATTTAAAAGCATTATTCAAATAATTTTTACAACGTTTTGTAACAAGGACATTTTCAGAGATGCCAGTATCCAAAAGGTGTCGTAGGGGGAGGTAACTCAGGGGTATAAATAACCGGAAATCTTTCATTTTTGTTGTGGAATTTAAGATAGCGAACTAAGTAGTACTATAAATACAATACTTTATCTCAGTGTAATATCCAGTTCAAAGGATATATGCCTAGTGACAGAACTTTTTGAAGCACCCTCGTATGACGGTCGATTCAGACAATCCGCTTTTTCCAGGGTAGAACTATTAATGTATACCTCCCGCCATCCGTAAGAGTGGATGTAGACGTTACAGAGTCAGGAGTCAGAAAGTTAAAATAGGGAAGTAATGAAGTGTGTGTACTTTGCATAAGACATGAACTGTTTATCTATACTAAAAGAAAAAAGAAAGAAACGCAACTCGGGAATATTTGTTATACATTGTATGTCCACGTAGCTGCTGTTAGTCAAATTGTACATGGCGACATTAGACCTTTTTTTCAGACAATAGACGAAATCAGTACATAACACAACAATTGTTACCTCTTCGAACTGATACGCGTTTAGCTCAAGCATGTGAGCAAACTTAGATTATGCTTCTTTAAAGAGGCACTACCTATATCTACGCGATTTTTAATGTAAAATATTAAATACTCAATATTACTGCATTTATATGTATACAAAGCTATTTTATGAGTATTCTAAGAAGAAACATGGTTCGTATTCCAGTTCTGTAAATTATTAATTATGATCAAAACAATATCTTGAATAAAATGCTGCCCAGCTTTTTATTCCTGCCGGAGAACTACGAGTTTTTACGATTTTCTCGGACATGCGCAATGCGATTCAGTTGAACGAAAACAAACTATTCGGGGCAGTTCCGATAGTAAACGAATCGATCGGAACTCTTCGCCAATCCGACGAGTAAGTTCCGATTGTAAACGAATAAGATCGGAAATCTCCGCAATCGGCTTGTCTAAAACAATTACGAATACAATTTCAAAAATCCGATCTTTTCAATCCTGTTTTTCCCAGCAAAACGCATATTACTTGGGGTGAAATTATTGCCATTTACCTTTTTCATAGTCCTCTTTATAATTAAGTAAAGTTTATATCAATTGGTGGACAAAAATATATAGGTAGAGCTTCTTTAATCTCTTGGTTGTGCCTGTTGCTTCCAAAGGATCATCCTTATCTGTATAATTAGTATATTGTATGCATACTATGCTGCTGTTAAACGAATGGTACATTATAGGTCAAATACGCTTTAGCTCAAGCAGGTGAGCAAACTTAAGATGTAAAGTGTTTTCCTTTTCTTTACATTAAATACAGTACTGAAACGGCTCTTTGTAAAGCGGAACTTCCACAATTATTAACTTCGTTTTTCAAAGTGTACTGTGAATAAAAGGCTTACAACAGCACACTCTTGTCCTTTTTCTAGCTAGTTGAAACCGTTTTATAACAAATCATCTTTGGAATATAACGTGGAATTAGGTGTGCAGTACATGCATTATATAGCGGAAATTCCCGAGATGCGTTTCTTTTGTCCTTTAGTATATATAGACAATACACTTCGTTTATTTATGTAGTTACAATAAACCATCATGATTTCGAAGGTCACGAGACAAAACCTTTTTATGTATTTAGATAATAAAACTTCATACCAATTTGGAACGCAAGCAGCTGGTTATTCCAAACGGAAATGCCCAGAAGATGAGCAAAAACGTTGACCTCAGTCATTTTACTACATTGCAAAATGACCGGGAGGTCATTATTTTATGGAAGAAGGGAGGGCGAATTTCTTCCTTGCAACGGCATTCCTTTTTGATTTATTTAAAAGCTATTTATGTTTAGGAATCACATACATAAATATATGTATGTTCATTGCAATTGTTTACAGTAGCTGTTTATATACTGGTGAGTGCACTTTTTATCCTAGATTCTGATTTGTAAGTGGTGTCATGTTATTTTGATACTATGATTGCAGTGAATGGTGATTTTAATTTTGCTAAACTTTTGCCATATTGGAACAACATAGTATTTGAGTTATTATTATTATAAGGTGTAAAAACCCTTACAACGGTCTTGTGCGGTACGGTCAGTCAAATGAGACTAGGACACTCAAAGTCAAAACAGTGAAAAGTGTAAAACATAAACTGGCTGATGTCTTTACGGAGAATATTGACTACATCGGCTGCTTTTTTAACTACTTGCCACAAACTGTTAATTCTGCCTAAGCGCGAGTTCATCTGTATGATATGGCGACAAAGCCAATTCTTGTATCGCTCAACTCCAAAGTAAAATCAATAAACCAAGGCTATGGACAAGTTATCGCCCCGGTCAAGTAATCGTTGTAAGTCGATAATCATAGACTTGAAATTGATGAGCCAAATTTCACCGCAGATCAAATTCTTGCGTTACGGTGTTATGCAACTCGGTTAGTATTTATTTTACAGGTTCTACTGATATTGGACTGTCTAACATGGTCACGCATACAATTATTTAGAAGCTAAATCCTTTTAAAATACCGGCTAAATTGTAAGAGAATTAACACATTCATATTGTAATAAGAAACAGTATAAATGAGGTTTTCTTTTTCTGTACAATCATAGATGTAAACTATATAATTTAGACAGAATTATAAAAAGGTCCACACTTCAATCCAGAGGTATTTCCAAAACCAATTTTGGATAAAAATATAGCAAGATCGCCAGGTGTTTTTTAAGCGCAGCAATCTCAAAGTAGTAATCATATAATAAAGTTAGCACTCTGATCTATTTATCAGGTACTCTTTTGACTTTAAAACTGCTTGCACATAACCAAATAAAAGTATATAAAATATCAAGATTTCAATTGCTCTTCCTTATTCAACTTATTAAGCTTAACCTATTCTTATTGCAGTTAAAATAAAAATTAGTAACGTGCAAACATAATTTGCCCAGATTGATTAAAATACTTAATGATATAATGAAGTTATATAGACAAACTCGACGCTGCAAGATTTTCACATTCCCCTTAAACAACATAAATAAATGTAAAGATTTTTTTCAAAACCCATCGTACAACCAACATTGCCACATTACACAAATATTAAAGTTATAGCATCAACGATTTTTTTTAGAAGAAAGTTTCATTACTTCTTAGAAACTCAATGAGCTGAGTTTTCCCATATTTATATTTTGTTGGAACTTGTTATTATTAATCTATCTTGTGTAATAGAACTGCCTATACATCAAGGGATTAATAAGGGTCAGTGTTTCCGGATGGTTTTCAAAAGATTAATATATACACCTTCCAAAATTATGACTTTCTTGAAACTGAATCTAGGCACATTTTATACATCAAAATCCAAAACGTTTTTAAATATGAACACATTATAACAGAGATATATCGCGATTCACGTAATGGTCATTAATGTTAACGTGCTGAACAGTAAAATAGCGGCTGATATACTCAATGTCATACGTTTCACACGGTCCCTTGTGTATCTTGTGACATTCTTTCTCTATAATTTTACGTTCAAATTAAAATCCTTTTTTTCCGATTAAAGATGTTTACAAGTGCCTTTATACAGTGCTTAAAGCATCTCAAAATTACGATTTGCATTGTGTCTCAATAATTATTAAAACATTTACGTGGGTTTAACACTGAACCCTAGGTCATTTACGATATCATTTCTCTGTCAATTTATTCTCGAGTTTAATAAAGTTTAGTCTTTTACAGTAACACGAATGTATCTTTCCAAAGGCATAGGAATTATAACATTACGACGTCTATTATTATTTAACATCAATTATCATCTCTGGTCCTATTCTTGTTTTTACCGAGTATGTAGGAAAGGGTATGTTATTTCTGATAAAGAAGCTTCTTGTGTCCCAGAATAAAAATAAATATTTAGTTTGTTTCCTACAAATGGATACTAAATAACTAACTCTGTACTCCAGTTCCACAGATGGCAAGGTACTGACTGTACAGAGCTCTAAATTTATTTACTCTTATTTTTTGAATAGTTAAGCCGTGAAATTTGATGTTGCATCTTGTTTTGATAAATGTAAAGTATGGTTTGCATAACGATATTGCTAAAAACAGAAAAGTCAAATTTAATTTATTTAAATAAAATATCTGTTTGTTTAAAATAACACAGACAAATGCTCTGTTACATTTTACAGGTACTGTATATGAAAATACTCTGAATATAAATAAAGATACACACAATAAATAACTCGTCGTCCAAAATTGCTCAACAAACACTATTATACAACTTTCTCACTACACCACATAGTATGTGTACGCTTGTTCACGTATGTAGTTCCTGATTCTTCTACAAACTACCATCGAAAAATTAATTTGTCCTCCTTACGTGCTGTCATGCGAGTGCACATATAAAAAGTACACACGAGGGTTTGGGACCATATGTAGCAGTTGACTGAAGCCTCGGCATCGCGTAACGATTTCTCGCGGAACGATGTCTCCGTGTGCCTCTTCGTAAAGACTAAACGTCTGGGATCTGTAGTTACAAATGTTAATCCCAATGTAATATCATTGTTCAGATTTCAGGAAAAGAACCAATTGTAACTGTACTTCAAAACCAGGTGTTCTCGAAAAATAACAGTATACATATATCCACACTATTATGACTATATGCATTCAGGAGTGCACAAATACAATGTATTGTCTCCCTTTAACCATTTTATAATTAATATTTCTTCATGTTTCTGTTTTTAAGTTCAACGTCTGAGATCATAAAATTACATTTTCTGTTTATGAAGCGTTGATGCTTACTACGTACTATGGTTTGTTCTCTGTGTATGATACAAAGCATTTCACTGTATATGACTAGAATAGAACAGGACTAGAAACATATATTATAGCACATATATAGCACATATATAGACTATATATAGAAATATATTACTTAAACGTATAATAAGATTATTACTGGAGTAACGTTTTCTGGAAGCGTGTATCAAGTGTTCGAGTGAACATGTCATATCTGCAGGATCTTACAAGAGGCTTTAAAGTAGAGTGTGATCCGCGAAATATGGTATAATTCACAGAACACTTACTTTAATAATAATCCTACTATACAGTTAAGAAATACTAAAAGGAAATCCTTTGGAAGCAACAAACACAAACAGAGAGAAAAGTTTTATTGAGTCTGTTGTTCTTTTAATGTTTATGTGCTATGTTCTTTGATATATAACACTTACTCCAAGAATGGTCTTTTCATTATCACCTTTAAAAACGTCAGTAAAATACAATAGCATAGTTAAGAAGGCTGGTTTGCTTACACAGGTAGGCGACGACGTCATACGACGTATATAGTATAGTCATACAGGATCAGAAAACACATGGTTCAGTAGCGATACAGGTTTTTATATTCCATTGTAAGAACACGGAGGTACTGTGTATATATTATCAATATATATATTTAATTGTTTATATATATCTATAAATATAAATAAAGTAAAACTCAAGAAATTCTTTTAAAGTGACTTTTCTATTCTATTCCTCTAGTACTTTCACTACTTGTTTAAGTAGATCTTCAGGCGGTAGCATAATTAATTTAAACATACACACATAATGTCCTATATTATTGTAAGTTATAGATATATCATTGATTTCGTCTCGTGTAGTTAATGCAAAGATAAAGGTCACCAAACTATGGTATAATTTACGCTACACATAAAAACACGAGAATATCTATGATATATATGTTTTAATCTATTGCATTACCAAAAATCATAAGCATGATATATCCAAAAAAAGTGTATGATAATGGACCTTTGGAAACGGCCGAGCACGACACATACGGAATATTGCAGTCTCGGTTTGAATGAGACTGTTCATGAGCGCCAAGATGACCTGAAAATTATACCATAGTAAAAAGAAATATAAAAAGATCGGAGGGAAAGTAGCATTCGAAGAGGACAGTCAACCACAAAACACAGAAACAAACACGCAAACAGACAAACAAGAAGGCAAACGTAATAATAAATGCAAACGTCATCACAAACACAAAAGGGTTTACAATAGGGCTACCGCCTTGGAACGGTCAGTGGCAAAGTAGGCCACTGGGGGGGGGGGGGGTTAAACCGGTTCTAGGGTGCACCAAACCTCACACTTACCCTACTGTCATCCCATTAAAACAGGACAGTGTAAAAAAGATATCCCCGCCATGATCTAATCTCTAACCAACAAGGCAGCATCAATGGCAATATAAGTAAAACACAAACATGCTCGTGTAAATATAATACAACAAAACAATAGACTAGAAAGCCACAATGAAGGTACTCAATGACTTGGCAAAAGCCAGAGCAACAATAGAATAAACCATTAAGGGCACGACAAGAAAGATCATAGACAAACATCAAACGCCACCGTCCCAATGGGCTTTAGGTTGGCGTCATCATAGGGTCCACAGCCTGTCCGGTCATCGTACAATTAAAGAGGAAAAGCATAATTATGGCGAACTGTAAAAGGGTCCACCACCAAGCATGCAGTACGTTGCAAAATGAGAGGGTTCATACCCTCTTTTGATAAACTTTCTAACAAGTTTAACAAAGATGAAAGTGATCATGACCAAGAATATTTCGAAGTTTATAAATCACATCACCATAGAAGTCAGGTTGTGATAGTCCTTGTCGCAGAAGGGTCCTTAAATTACTTTTATATTTGGAAAGAAGATCAGGGTGATCTAAATCGTTATTATCAGATATATTAGCTTTGTTAAGCTGAAGTTCTTTAGGATAAATATTATTAACCATAGTTGGAAAGAAAGGGTTGTCAATGTTCAATATGTCATCCAGATACCGAGAGGTGTCATTAAAGGCTTCAATAACATCCGCCTGGGTATCTTGTGAACGACTCAATATGAAATCTCTTTCATAGCAAAATAAAAACAAATCTGCGACAAGTGGTGCACAGTTCGTACCCATAGGGATACCAACAATTTGTCTATAAAGGGTGGTTCCATACCTGACGAAAATATTATCTAATAGGAAGATGAGTGCTTCACAAACTTCATAGCAAGTCCACAAAGTATAAGTGTCTAAACTGCCGTTAGTAAACCATGGTATAACTTTGGGTTATTGTGAAATAGTCCGTAATGCAATTTATATAGCAACTGCATAGCAGCTTTAGGTTAAGCTGTTTTAATCAATTTAGCAGTTGTCTTATATAAGATTATATAACATATTTGTTCGATACAGTTGTTACATAATACATACTACTTTGTCAATCTAGGTTGTAGCATGTTTTGAAAATAAAGATGAACAATAAAGAAGATCATGATTTAAGTTTATTTCCTATAAAATCTTCCTATTCGTGTAGTGCAAATTCACTTTTAAATCAACGGTTTTTGCCTATGCATACACACACATTCTACAAGAAGTGGTGAAATCAGAAATAACACACATTATGCAGTAAATGTTAAATATTGGGAAATAAAGTAATTAATATATTAAACTCATATCTACCCATACATTTCAGCTAGGTCAGAGCTAACTCTGTAAAACATCCATCCTATACAAAGTGGTAGTAATCGTCGTCTCCTTAAAGAAATGTTCTGCGATGTTGTTTGCAAAGTTTGCTGTTACTGTCAACAAGGTGAATATCACACTGATCAACAGGCTGCAGGGATGTCAGATGGTTGCAGAGAAGTCAGATTGGCGAAATTGTTGGAAGTGGATGGTGGGGTAAGTACTTTTGCTTTCTGTTACGTATTTGCTAAATGTTTGGAAAATGATTATGAAGATTTGAAAAGGAATGACAGAGGAATATTTCACTTTAAAAATCCGGTAATAAAACGACGTTAGTGCATATAGCACCCTGTAAAAATGTCCAAAGATTTGTAAAAACAATAAAATTTTCAGAATAAACACAAATAACGAACTGATATTTACAATTGTAATTCAATTTAAAACGTTTCTCAAGATCGTCAATCCTTTCTGTATAACTATACAAAGCAGCTCACCGAAATAATGAAAACTTTCCGAGCTATAGCATTTTAAATCGACAGGTTAAAAAAGAATAGCGAACCGGAATGTCAGATGTGTTTTACAAGTGCGAACGAAGAAAATAACAGAAAGCAAAAATACTAGCCCTCCCATCCACTTCCAACAATTTCGCCAATCGGACTTCTCTGCAACCATCTGACTTTCCTGCAGCCGGTTGATCAGTGTGAATATAGGCTCTATCTAATCAATACTGTGATAATGCAGGCCTCTGAAGATGGATTGAGATGCACGTTCCTTTATCAACACACGCGCACGCACTCACAGAACATACCAATAATCATGTTTAAGATGTTAACTCACAATTCCTCTAAATTACATACATTTGTCATGTTTTTTACGTTTATATAGTTTATAAATATATTTTAAATGTATAACAGAGCGAGTGGTAAAGTATGCAATAATAACTGTATAACTTTTAAATAGGTTTCAGTCGGCGCGAGAAACGAAAGCCCCAGACGCATAGCAGACATTTATTTCGTCCATCGAGCTCAAAGGCTATTAAGCATTTGCTTTCACAATTCATGATATGTTGACAAAAAGTATATATCAAAGGACAAGGAATACTGAGAGGTAAACAAAACACAATACTTCCTGCAAATCTATTGAGAAAACTTTTAAATATATTTCAAATATATAACCTGAAAAATATATTTTATCCGCCTCCAGAGAATCATGGATTTTACAAGAATAAAATCACAATCAAATTTGCTTTTTAAAAAGCATGCATTTTTTCTCTGCTTTAGTCTTTCGTTCCGTGTATGAGTGCCAGAAAACAGTGTTCATGCAATGTCAAGCTATTTTATTGTTCTTTCTGGTGATATATCATGCATAATTTGACAAGTACATACATGTATAATTACATAAACAGTTACACAGGTTCAAGTTTTAAAACCATGTCCTTATCTGGATGAACGACAGCATGCGCCCAGTCGACAACGAACTTAAGTTCAGGTGTCTCTCGAAGCTTGGTGAAGCGGAATCTATGTAACATGATCGCTATTGCAAGTTTAATTTCCAACCAAGCAAGATGCTGACCTATACATATCCTTGATCCAGCTCCAAATGGAATATACATACTGCAGTTAGAACGCCCGTTGGAGTCCAAAAAACGGAAAGGAACGAAATCTTTTGATAGTTTCCATTGCGTTTGTGAACGATGAATTCCCCACGTAAATGCGATAATGTCACTCTGAAAACATAAAGACCACTGTGTCAAAATAAAGATTTATTGCATATGGTAAATTATACAAAATATTCCTAAAACATTTGAATTAATTATATAACTATTTATTTTATACTTATCAAAAGATTAGTGGATTTCAGCAATACAATAAAGGTGGTATTGTACACGTTCAGGAAAAATCAAAAAAAATCAATATATATTATTATCTTGGAACTAAGTAGAAGTTTTAGAAAATCGTTCATTTCTTTTAGGAATTATTGTTATTAAGGGATGTCAGTTTGCCACTGTTTCTTTAGCAATTTGATGTAAAACGTATATCATTGGATTGGAAATAATTTAAAGAAACTAACCCGTCAATTCACATTGCAAACCTGTTTATCGAAACTCTATCCAGGTATACAGGTCATATAATAATGTATATGTGCCGATTAAAATAGGTTTATTTGTGAGTTCCTATAATATTCATGATTGAATATGCGGAAAGTGAATTATATGTCGGTAACTCTTAATTTGACGCTACAGTATTGGGGGTTGGCCTGGCTGGTTAAAGCCGTGTATATTGTGCATATAGAGTTTGGATTCTCAAAATATATAAGTTATATATATATACTCCTCAAAATAATTTAAGGACCACAAAAAAAGAACAATAATAATTACTTAATCTTTAATATTCTGCATTTCGTATCTATATCTAAAGTAAATAATTTTTTGGGTAATAATAAGTGCAAACAGACAATACATGTTCAATAATGGCACAATTAACAAATGACACAAATCAAAACGTGGTCCTTAAATTATTGTGAGGAGTATCTATACCCCGTCGTCAGTAGGTTTAGAAACGGTTTAAAATGTGTCTGTGGATGGCGGGATAGTGACTTTGCCTAAGATAATGAGTCGTGGTTTATTGAAATCGGTCAAGTACGGTAAAGGTTATGGCGTGTTAAGAATATACATTTCAACATACTGAATCGTTGACGTCGCCAAAAACTTTTTTTTTTCATAAACTTCGATTATAAGGCAAAATATATATTTTATTTTTTTCGTGAATAATATAGACTAGAATTTTTAGAATAGAATTTGTATTATCCTCGTCACTAGGACGGGTCGTGGGCATCACGCCGGAGACCTTAACATTTTAATAATAGTTCATGCATTAAGTCTGATAAGACTCATGAGCATATGATTGCTACTTCAACACATACTCAAAATAGATACAATGACATAACGGTGTCATAAAGTAATTCATGTAATGCATATAACAACACACAATAGCATGACAAGCAATAAACACAATTTAAATGTAATTTTCGTTTCATGCCTTATGATAATTCATGTTTTAGGACAATGGTGCACAGAACCTAATTTTAAAGAATGCATGTATTGTAATAATGAAATACTATTTTAATTAATACAATTTTCAGTTGTCACGCAAGGTGTACATAAAAGAACAATATTAACAAAAACAAATTAACAAAATTTCACACAGGAGGGTAATGGTATTGTTTACCATCACTTAACCGGTATATACATATAAGTTTCTTAAATAAAAGACTTTGCATGTGTACATAGCCAAATCTTTTATTTTTTTCTTATTTTCTGATGTTATTAAATGAGTCAATTGAATCATGTTCGGTCTTCTATAAAAACATGATTTTAAGTACAATTTTTTAAGGTCATTATATAAAGGACATTCAAATAAAAAATGGTATTCGTCCTCTAACACACTGAATAATTTGCAGTTTCTGTTTTCTCTCGGAGTTTTATTTGGTTTATTCCACCTATCAGCTTCTAGTTCGAGCCTGTGAGAAGACACTCTACTTTTCAAAATTTAATTTGTTCACACTATCTAGATAAGATTGGAATTTAGAGTCGGAGAAACAC
Source organism: Cyrtodaria siliqua (assembly GCA_037043455.1). Lineage (NCBI taxonomy): Eukaryota > Metazoa > Mollusca > Bivalvia > Adapedonta > Hiatellidae > Cyrtodaria > Cyrtodaria siliqua. The sequence goes on along the minus strand of JAWPHD010002510.1, from coordinate 74,582 downwards.
GTATAAAATATTGCTCTGCTAGAACTTTGTATTCTTTCATCCCAGTTTAGTACAAAAGTATCTGTTTCAAGACAGATAAAATATGTTCACATCACCTACACCCTGTAATAACCATACCTCATAGAATCCTAAACGGGATCAGCTATATTTGACAAAAGACGCCCAGTTCCATATAAATCGCAGTTTAGTCATATCTTCCAACAGCATCATGTAAATGTGATAAATGTATTTTCTTTTTGAATTTAGAATTTTCAACCAATATTTAATGATTCTGAAAAGTATTCTTGTATAATAATTTATCCTTCCTAATATTGAGTTGATATTTTTACACCAAGCAATGTTTTGCAAAAATGTAAGTAAGTCGATTTTGTTGTCTTTTCCAAAGCCCCACACTTCACTGCCATGGTTTAATATAGGAGTAACTCATTTATCAAACAATTGAAGCGTGTGCATTGTAAATAATATGCTTCTAAATTTAGATCAATATCTTTTAAGTTCTTTTAAGTAAAAATTGCCATTTGTGCTTGTCCCGATAATTTTGTCTGAACTTCAGTGAATGCTCCACCCGTTGTAAAAATAATACCCAAATATGAAAATGTATTCATACATGCTATAGATAATGCACTGTTATAACATGATAAATATCTGGGCAATATTCCACCTTTCCTTAAAACTATTATCTTGGTCTTGTCAGTGTTAACTTTAAGTTTCCACCGTGTACAATACTCATGCTGTATATCCAATCCTTATTGTAATTCTATGGCCGTGTTGGCAAACATAATGATATCATCTGCATATAGTAATAAAAACAACTTAAGGGAACCGATATCCACTTCGGTGTAACCTTTCATATAATAGTAATATTCTAAGTCATTCAGATACATTGAAATTAAGAAAGGCGACAGGCATTGCCCTTGACGAACCCCTAGGTGACATTTAAAGGTATCACTCAATGTATTTTCAAACTTAACGTTTGATTTTACATTTTCATACATAGATCTTATAACATCGAGCATTTGCATACGTTATCAACGTTATTTAATGACCCATGTTTATGAATGGGTACTATGTATCCTTCGCTCCAGGAATCTGGAAAGTAACCACTATCAATAATTGTGTTAAACGGTTTATTTGTCCACTTTTAGCACACTGCAAAATGGCCGCCATCCAAATGCTTAAAGATAGCAATATATTCTTAATTATAGCTTAACCCGAAGACCATTTACACGGATATGTTTTATTTTATTTTGGTTTTAATTTAAGCTCCTCTATATTATATTAAATGTATTTCGGTTAAGACTCCTATTTAGCATCTTAAAAGTCATTCTTCCAGATTGCATTATGGTACACCTGTGATTTAAGTATTCATCTACATATTTACAGAACATAGGATAGCAGACTTCAAGTTGCCCACACCCATACAGTCTCATACATGCCATACTTATGTAACACGTAAGAGTGTTCAGAACATAGAGGAAGTGGGCTCAAATTACCCACACCCATACAAATACAGACCATTACCTTCCATGTTACAAGATTAGTACGGATATACCCCATGAGCAGTGTGCTTCAAGCCACACAAACAGCCACACATGTCATGTTAACATGTAAATAAATACTGAACATGTGATCCCTTGGAAGCAACAAACACAAACAAGAGAACAATGTAGCAGACTAGCTTTTATTGAGTCTGTTCATGACTCACGAATGCCTATGTATTGCACGGAACATATAAGTAGAAATCTTCAAGTTGCCCATACCTACATATGTTACATATTGTAGAGGCAGTGTGTTTCAAGTTACCCACACTCCTTCAAATACCTGTCTTTTTACAAGAAAGCATATACCCAAATATTGTTCAAAGGAATATAGTGACAGCGGGCTGCAAGTTGCCCCAAGTCAAACATATATAGGCGATATCTATCAGTAAACACAGATGCTGACGTAGTGTATGAACCAAAGAGGCTGAGGCTTCAATTTGCCCAAACCCAAACAGATACATGCTATACGTGTTATGATAACACATATACATGTCATGATAACATACACTCATACAGATATCAGCCGTTCCTGTCATGTTACATGTAAGATCAAAACCCAATATTGGACACAACGCTTGTGACAGTGGGCGTCAAGTTACCAATATTTACAGGCCCGTAGCCAGGTTTTTGAAAAGGGGGGTGCGGAATTGACCCACGAAGTGGCGATGGGGGTAGGTGCGGGAGGGGGTGTCCCCCTGCTGCAGGTGGCGGGTTAGGGGGTCCTCCCCCTAGAAAATTTTGAAATTGAAACGGTAAATCATGCATTCTGGTGACTTTTATATCTATATTTAGGGACAAAAGCTATAGAGCATTTTTTGTATGAAATTTCACTTTTATTGGCCTTACCTCAATACATGCAGGTTTACACCCCCTCCCGCCCTCCTGCAGGTGGGGGGTTAGGGGGTCCTCCCCCTAGAACATTTTGAAATTGAAACGGTAAATCATGCATTCTGGTGACTTTTATATCTTAAAGTACACTGACAAAAAAATCTTGACTTGTCCAAAAAAGTTGGGTGCGTTGGGTGCGGTGCGGACGCACCCAACGCACCCCCCCCCCCCCCCCCCCCCCCCCCACTGGCTACGGGTATGATTTATACATATATACAGACCATACATGCCAGTCCTGTCTGGTTACATGTAAGCCCACACCCAAGTATTGTATGGAACATAGTCAGAATGCTTTATTACCTCATACTCATACAAATATAGGCCATACATGTCAATTTACACGTATGTATACACCCATTTATTCTACAGAACATAGCTTCAGAAATCTTCAAATAGCACATACACATACAGATTTATGCCATACTTATCATGTTACACCACATATTGTACAGAACATTGATACAATGAGATTAAAGCCACCAAAACTCATATAGATACAATCCATACCTGTCTTATGACACTTAAGTATACATCCAAAAAGTGTCAGAAGGCTTTAAGCTACTCAAACTCATACCACACACGTAAATATACACCTACATACTGTACAGACGAACATATGGAGTCAAAAGGCTTCAAATAGCTCACACACATACACATACAGGCCATTTCCACACAGATTCAGGCCATACATGTCATGTTACACGTAAGACCACACCGTCACATCTGTACAGAACATAGACAGAGCAGGTTTTAATATACACAAACCCATAAATGTACAGGCTACACCTGTCATGTTACTCGCAAGACGGCTCCATTACACCGAGTGTGATTTAGGAATATTCTGACATTTCTTAGTAATATATAAAATAATGAATAAGCATTTAAAATATATGCTTGTTACAGAAATCAACATTTTTAGTTATTTTCCTACCAGTTTAAAGCTCTAAGAAATACATTAAGGTATTCACAAACTTTTGGGACCCTTTTAAAAACAAGACAAAATATATACAATATTTGTAAACGAAAATAAGCGATACGTTTAAAAAACATTTGTTATTGAACTATTCCAGAAATCAGCAGTTTTAGTACTTTATTTTAGTCTTTTTTCTTCTTTTCTTGTCATAAGACCCATATTTATCTCTTTGTTTATTTATTATTTATTATTTGATTGGCATATATCAATACACTTAAATGGGTAAACAAAATAATAAATAAGCATTTAAAATATATTTGTATTGAATTATTCCAGAAATCAGCAGTTTTAGTCATTTTCCAACATTTTGACCTAAAACGAAATACATTTAGGGATTCACGAACCTTTATGGACCCTTTTAAAAATAAGATGAAATGTATAAAATATCATTATACTTAATGTGGCAAAAGAAAATAGGAGATACGCTAAAGAAATACTTTTTTATTGAACAATTTCATAACTTAGCAGTTTAGTTTTTTATACTCTTATTTTTTCCATATATTTGTGCCAAAAGACCCATATTTATTCCTTTATTAATTTATTATTACATAGGAATATATTTTTACACTTATATGGTTAAATAAAATAATGAATAAACATTTAACATATATTTTTATTAAATTATTCCAGAAATCAGTACTTTTTTATTTTTCCAAATTGTTTATCCCAAAAAGTGCATTTAGGGATTCACGAACCTTTGGGGACCCTTCTAAAACTATGGAGAAATATAAAACACACATTTCAGGAAAATTTGGGGCTTAGATAAAGTTTAGTGCTTTTGACGGACGTGTCGAGATTGGGTCCTAAAACCTGGGTTTTGGTCCTAGCTATTAGCGTTTTTCTGTTTTGCTTCCATAAGCTTACACGTACGTATTTTATCTTGTTCATATTGAAAAGTCCGTACCCTTGATTTATATTCAGAACTTGCTTTTACCATGTTCCCTCTGTTTTCATCGTTTTTTTCTTTTCTAAAAATATTTAAATACTGGTAGAACTGTTTTCTCATATTTGCCCATTCATAATTATAATTCGAGTTATTTCCCTTTAACTGTTCATTTTCACATGGGCCTCGTGTATAGATTTATTTCATTTCGCATTCGAGAAAGAAATATTCTCACTTCTCGATGAAATAAAATCTGTCATTCACTTCAAAACAACAAATATCTTCAATGTAGAAGTCGCGGCTTGTGATAAAAGATTATTTAAATAATGGTTTCATTGGTATGTTTGAAATTGGATATGCATCTTTCAGAAGGGCGGTATGAACAGGGATATGACAACGGATCTAAGGAAATTCTGGAACACGTAATGCAAGATAAATTTAAACTCATGGTTTTAGTATTGTGCCCAAGGCAGGTAATACTTTCTGCAGAACTTCTCATAGAACAATTTAATTAAAAGTAAGACATGCACAAACGAAAGACTAGAGGCAAAAATATGATCAGACTGGATCTGAGATTCCAGCATGGGATCAGAAGAAATCAGATTGTATAGAGTTTGAAATTAAACGGCAGTATATATAAAACTGCGCAAGCTTCGATTTAACAGTCTACAACACTACCTGATAACCAAACATTTAGGCAGCATCTGTTAGCTCTGACTCATGTTAAATAAATGGTATTCGGGGATTACATGAAGATTTGTATATATTTTATTGTAAAGAATTCAAAAGGATTTGAAGAAAATAATATTATTATTTAAGAATCAATATATGAGATTTTCATTTTCAGCCTTCTTTGTTGTTATAGAATTGTTCAAAAATGCATGTCCATGTTTAAACCCCCTGTATGTATATGATAGATATATAGTTTATTTCAAAATCCAGTAGGCACTTAGGTCCGTGTGGTTCAAGTATATAAATGATGATAACATGAACATGTAACAAAATAGTACAAATGCATAGTATAGTTAGTACTTTTACGCAATTATGTGTATACAGTGGAGAAGGTGATACAATTTTGAATGAATACTGTTTCTGTACAGCAAAATGCATAGATAAATAGTACATGGATATCATTGTATACCATTATAACAATAATTACACTCATATTTTTTATTAAAAGCCTTTTAATAAATGTTGGTCAGAGATTAGACCATGGCGGGGATTTCTTTATTTACACTATCCTGTTTTAATGGGATGACAGTAGGGTAAGTGTGAGGTTTGGTGCACCCTAGAACCGGTTGAAACCCCCAGTGGCCTACTTTGCCACGGCGGTAGCTCTATTGTCAACCCTTTTGTGTTTTTATGTCGTTTGCATTTAATATTACGTTTGCCTTCTTGTTTGTCTGTTTGCGTGTTTGTTTCTGTGTTTTGTGGTTGACTGTCCTCCTTGAATGCTTCTTTCCCTGTCCGATCTTTTTATATTTCTTTTTACATGAAAAATTAATCAGAGAAATGAATTTTCGCATATTCGGAAATAATACGTTTTAATATAGTGTTTTCTTATGTCTGTGTATAAAGACCATAAAAACCAATGGAATTCATCTTCTATATACTGACACAATTTACGTTTCCTTTCATTAACTGGTATATATATGTATTTATTATAAAAAAAGATGTTTACGTGTGCATCTAACGTAATATCGCCGACGGTGACTGGTTCGTATGTCCGTCTGCTTATGAAGGGTGCTATAGGATACACTCTTAACACTTCCTTCATAACTGCTTCTATTTTGGGGAGCGACATAGCCGGATCTTTGAACAGATTCTCGATGTTGTCTTCGGCTTCTTGACGCAGCTCATCCTAAACAAACAACAGCAACTAATACCAAATGTATCAAAAAGAACTTCATCGCGTGGCATATATAATGGAAGGTTTAAATATATTAAAGCACTGTTTCACTAACGTTTTATTCTAAGTAAATTATATGAGTTTGCATCAATTATAAATCGTGCAATTTGCAAACAAATACTTTTTACGAATTAGCAATACTGTGCTTGGTTTAAGAATAGGACTGTCTATAAAAAGAACAAGTTACCTGTCTCAAGTTCATTTATATTACTATTACATACAAGTGAAAAAGAAAGGCTGAAATGTTCAGATTCTATAACTTTAAGGAAAACCCCATATATATCCACAAAAAAGCATGCAAACATCTTGTTTCCTTGTGAGGTGTCAATATGTGAAATGGGCGCGTGGTGAAATGCACCAATCATAAACAATCAATCTTACTTTTATGTTTATGGGCTATAAATGATTATTTTCATTTAAATATAACAAATAGCACACTATTAGTGGTTAGTATTATTTATTAAAGTCTGATTATGGTTTACAATAAACACAATAACACAAGTCTAGTGTGTTGATAAGTACCTGTACGTTTGTATAAGTTGTCAACAAGAAGAATAAAACGGGAATGGTGGACGCCGTGGTTTCCGACCCAGCCATCAGGAATAATTTCATGTTGTCTCGAGCCTGAAAGTGTAACAAGTATTGTGTTTTTGTTCTAATTTAATTTACGGACTTTTGTTTGAAACTTTTCTTTTCAAACAGGCATTTTAAGGGTAAATAAAAATACCATACTTTTAAAAATCGGTTGAGTAATAAATTATTACATATACACGTTGTGCTGGATATACTTTTGTAATGCATTTTTTATTAAAATTAAAACAATCTCAAGGTGTAGTAAAAAACATTAAGATTAATTAAGTCAGTATTCGAGAATACTGCTGTGCCAGAAACTATGGTTATACACGCCTTGGGAAAAACGTATCAAATAAGTAGTTTAGCTGTACCTTTTATTAAACGCCACATTGCAACCGTATATAATTTATTAAGTTACTACAAAGTTTATTACGCAAATGTCAATCATTTTTGTCTAAAACCAGCGTCGCAAACAATATCAAGTTTGTCTTAAAATAGCAAAACACATTTAACTCAAACATGGGCCCGGTCTATAGTACCATGATATGTGTTTGATAACAACTCAGAGTTTCTGATGTATACGGATAAGGTATAGTTCTGGTCGACGAGACTGATATGATATGCTGTAAATCTAACATGAACTGAGTTTCTTTTCCTTGTGAGGTGTCAATTCTTACGGAAGGCGGGAGGTATACGGTACTGGTTTTAGCCAGGAAAAATGTCGTTGTCTGCCTTTATCACATTGAAATCAACCATAATATGTATGGCACAAAATGAGCTAAAAAGTACACAGTTTAAACAAAACAAACTATTATTTTAACGTAAATATTCTCATCGAGTGTATTTATTTTCGAATTTAGCAAGACAAGAATTATACAATATCACTTTCAAATGAAATTGTGATAGAATTAAAGTACAATACGGAGGTCGATGTATTAAATATGTTTACTTGTTCTCAGTGAATGAATATGTCGTCAAACGCTTATCAGTTATTTTGGTTATATCTAATCTTTCCAAATGTGCTAGAGTTGAAAGTTATTATAAAAGTGTGTGTATCACAAAACCTGGTCAAATCCACATGCTTCATGAAGCTTCCCTATGAGTGTCTTTTCAATATCTTCCTTTTGTAGAGCATTTTCTAGAATTTGGGTTGTCAGTCTTTCAAACGTGACATTCGCATTTTTAAACTCTTCACTGTCAGCAGTAATTTCACCCAAGGCATAGCATCTGTGAATAACATAGTCCATGTTGTCAAAAGAGAAACTAGTTTCAATAAACACAACACATGTTTAATCCGAAAATATATTACATTTGTTCGTACATACACTTATCTTGTACATGGTATTATTTTATTAACGTAACGTTGTCGATTTTGTGTTGTTGTTGCTGTTGTTGTTGTTAATGGTCATGTTATCAAATTATGCAAACTAATATTGTGGTTCGTAATAGTTTACAAAAGAATTTACTCATATATAGAGGATATTTGTTTGTTTGTTTAGAGTGAATATAGGATTTATTTTCATCGAGAAGTGAGAAAAAACTTATATTTTCACGAGTGCTTTAGCACGAGTGAAAATATACAAGTTTCCTCTCTTCGAGATGAAACTAAATCCTATATTCACGACAAAAAACATATATTATATTTATTATATACTTACAACCTTGAAACTTATAAAGAAAAAACATAATGCGTCAAAACAATGACGTCAATTACGTCAACAACGTCAACAGCGACATTACGTCATTTTTGGTATTTCACATGTGAATAATAAAGCAACAATGAAAAATATAGAGAATATATGTTGTTTTGTCGTGAATAACCTATTTTATTTCATCTCGAAGTGAGAAAACATTTATATTTTCACTCATCCTTCATGAGTGAAAATATAAAAAAAATCTCACTTTGAGATGAAATAAAATATGTTATTTATGACAAAACAACAACTTTTCTTTTTATTTTATGGTTTTAAAAACAATTTTTAGGGAAACTGCCACTTTACACACCTTTTTCCAGATTACAAAAAAATTCCACATATAGTTTATTTATAGGGAAGATGCAACCAAATATAAATTATACATAACCGGAAGCGGGGAATAAAATGGGAAATGCATTTTTCTGCACTGAATCATTATGGAAATGGTGTCCATTCTCAAGTTTGTCACCAAGAAAGGGAACAATCAGAGGTACCGTTAAATAAATATTTTATTGGGCAAAACTTATTCTCCATCATTTATTTCATTTAACTGCATTTGAAGAAAAATAATGTACTACTCATTCTGCTCGTTCTCACTTTTTGAAGTTTTTGACGCGCTCCCGTCTTTGTTGTGAACAGCTCTTTAAAATGCCGCGGAGTAGTATGTATTTTGTGAGGAATTCAAAAGTCCTAGGTTCAATCTCACTGGCAGTGTATGTAGTTTATGCAAATTCATTGCATAAAGTGTCTTTATTTGTGACAATCCTATACTTGGAGCCTATGGGAATTGAATTGAGTGTATCTTCCCTTATACCCAAATGGAACAATTTGTTTAATATATTGATATTTGCAATCACTTCCTTTTAACTTTTAAAATCCAATTTAAATCATTGTTTGAATAGAATGTACAATTCGCAGAGTTTTTTCTCTCGGCATGTTTATATTTGCGTAGGAATATCTTGTGAACCGTTTTACTGGGCATCTTTGTTAGTTGTACAATAAAAAAGTAGTCCCGGCAGCTACTGTGGAAATAAAACTCTATATTCCACAGTGTGGAATAACACTTTTATTTCACTGATAAAATACAGTATTTCATTGTATATCATAAAATAAAAAGTTTTATTTTAATCATAAAATCCACTATTTCAATGGAATGTAGATAATAAAAAGAAATAATATGAACAAAATGACAATGCAGTATACTGTCATATGGTCTCTACCTGTATAAGATCGCGATGATACACTTGTATAATTGCCAGTGTGTGCCATACATGAACGATCACAATGAGACAAATGGGAATCGATCTTGTGATTCCTACATTTGTCCGTTCATCATAAGGGACTTCAACAATTTCACGTGTTTGCCCTACCTGTGTAAGAATGTTTGGGGAAATGTTGGTAATTACCATTGTATGCAATACTAATACCTAAATTTCAGAGTACACAGCTGCGTACAAATATGCCTGAAAATTAAAAGAGTAAAAAATGCAACCAAAAAGAAGAAAAAAAGAAAAAAAAGAGCAGGGTCTTTTCCTATTCAGTTTTCCAGGAACGTTTCAAAATTCAGGCTAAATCTTCAAACTTGAGAATATGTATTTAAATCTTAAGCAAATTCTCCCAAAATGCACCACAGAGTATCTACAATTAAAAACAACATACAGGGGGACATGCCCTTGATCCCACTATCGTACTGTGTCCCTTCCGTAACCTTTTTAAACGCTGTAGCTACGCCCCTAAGGTCCTTATTACTACTTATGCATTATTGTTTCGTTTGTATGTATTGTATTTTGGGTCAGAGGCCTTTCTTTACTAAATAAAACATGTGTATTGTACTGTATTGCAAGATCATTCTGAGACACGTCATTAATTTATAGTTTGAGCACTAAGTGTGTAAGACCTCCATAACACACGTCAATAATTTCGTTTTATACCTTATCTGAAACAGATCGCTGTGGGGGTCTTCAGTAAATTTTATTGTGCATCCTGTTTTTGTAAGAAATTCTGATAGATGTATATGATTTTCATTGTATACCAGACCCATATAAGATTGCCGGGAGACGCTTCGTTATGTGTGTAAGATCTTTCTGTGACACTTAATTTCCATTGTATACCTACCTGCATCAGATCATTGTGAAATCACATATGAGTCATGATAAACGTTTTCTTTTGTGTGCCAAGCCTTTATCCGATAGTCATGAGACACTCATTTAATCTAGCTTGTGTGTTATACATGTATAAGATAGTCACGAGGCACTCAAGTAATCTCCCATCTGTGTCATGCATGTATAAGATAGTCACGAGGAAATCACGCAATCTCCCTTGTGTATCATACATGTGTAAGATAGTCATGAGGCACTCAAGTAATCTCCCTTGTGTGGCATACATGTGTAAGATAGTCATGAGGCCCTCAAGTAATCTCCCTTGTGTGTCATACATGTGTAAGATAGTCATGAGGCACTCCAGTAATCTCCCTTGTGTGTCATTCATGTGTAAAAAAGTCATGAGGCACTCAAGTAATCTCCCTTGTGTGTCATACATGTGTAAGATAGTCATGAGGCACTCAGGTAATCTCCCTTGTGTGTCATACATGTGTAAGATAGTCATGAGGCACTCAAGTAATCTCCCTTGTGTGTCATACATGTGTAAGATAGTCATGAGGCACTCCAGTAATCTCCCTTGTGTGTCATTCATGTGTAAAATAGTCATGGGGCACTCAAGTAATCTCCCTTGTGTGTCATACATGTGTAAGATAGTCATGAGACACTCAAGTAATCTCCCTTGTGTGTCATACATGTGTAAGATAGTCATGAGGCACTCAGGTAATCTCCCTTGTGTGTCATACATGTGTAAGATAGTCATGAGGCACTCAAGTAATCTCCCTTGTGTGTCATACATGTGTAAGATAGTCATGAGGCACTCCAGTAATCTCCCTTGTGTGTCATTCATGTGTAAAATAGTCATGGGGCACTCAAGTAATCTCCCTTGTGTGTCATACATGTGTAAGATAGTCATGAGACACTCAAGTAATCTCCCTTGTGTGTCATACATGTGTAAGATAGTCATGAGGCACTCAAATAATCTCCCTTGTGTGTCATACATGTGTAAGATAGTCATGAGGCACTCAAGTAATCTCCCTTGTGTGTCATACATGTGTAGGATAGTCATGAGGCACTCAAGTAATCTCCCTTGTGTGTCATGCATGTGTAAGATAGTCATGAGGCACTCAAGTAATCTCCCTTGTGTGTCATGCATGTGTAAGATAGTCATGAGGCACTCAAGTAATCTCCCTTGTGTGTCATACATGTGTAAGATAGTCATGAGGCACTCAAGTAATCTCCCTTGTGTGTCATGCATGTGTAAGATAGTCATGAGGCACTCAAGTAATCTCCCTTGTGTGTCATTCATGTGTAAGATAGTCATGAGGCACTCAAGTAATCTCCCTTATGTGTCATACATGTGTAGGATAGTCATGAGGCACTCAAGTAATCTCCCTTGTGTGTCATACATTAGTAAGATAGTCATGAGGCACTCAAGTAATCTCCCTTATGTGTCATACATGTGTAGGATAGTCATGAGGCACTCAAGTAATCTCCCTTGTATGTCATACATGTGTAGGATAGTCATGAGGCACACAAGTAATTTCCCTTGTGTGTCATGCATGTGTAAGATAGTCTTGAGGCACTCAAGTAATCTCCCTTGTGTGTCATACATGTGTAAGATAGTCATGAGGCACTCAAGTAATCTCCCTTGTGTGTCATACATGTGTAAGATAGTCATGAGGCACTCAAGTAATCTCCCTTGTGTGTCATACATGTGTAAGATAGTCATGAGGCACTCAAGTAATCTCCCTTGTGTGTCATACATTAGTAAGATAGTCATGAGGCACTCAAGTAATCTCCCTTATGTGTCATACATGTGTAGGATAGTCATGAGGCACTCAAGTAATCTCCCTTGTATGTCATACATGTGTAGGATAGTCATGAGGCACTCAAGTAATTTCCCTTGTGTGTCATGCATGTGTAAGATAGTCATGAGGCACTCAAGTAATCTCCCTTGTGTGTCATACATGTGTAAGATAGTCATGAGGCACTCAAGTAATCTCCCTTGTGTGTCATACATTAGTAAGATAGTCATGAGGCACTCAAGTAATCTCCCTTGTGTGTCATACATGTGTAAGATAGTCATGAGGCACTCAAGTAATCTCCCTTGTGTGTCATACATGTGTAGGATAGTCATGAGGCACTCAAGTAATCTCCCTTGTGTGTCATGCATGTGTAAGATAGTCATGAGGCACTCAAGTAATCTCCCTTGTGTGTCTTACATGTGTAGGATAGTCATGAGGCATTCAAGTAATCTCCCTTGTGTGTCATCCATGTGTAAGATAGTCAATAGGCACTCAAGTAATCTCCCTTGTGTGTCATCCATGTGTAAGATAGTCAATAGGCACTCAAGTAATCTCCCGTGTATGTCATACATGTGTAAGATAGTCATGAGGCACTCAAGTAATCTCCCTTGTGTGTCATACATGTGTAGGATAGTCATGAGGCACTCAAGTAATCTCCCTTGTGTGTCATGCATGTGTAAGATAGTCATGAGGCACTCAAGTAATCTCCCTTGTGTGTCATACATGTGTAGGATAGTCATGAGGCATTCAAGTAATCTCCCTTGTGTGTCATCCATGTGTAAGATAGTCATGAGGCACTCAAGTAATCTCCCTTGTGTGTCATGCATGTGTAAGATAGTCATGAGGCACTCAAGTAATCTCCCTTGTGTGTCATGCATGTGTAAGATAGTCATGAGGCACTCCAGTAATCTCCCTTGTGTGTCATACATGTGTAAGATAGTCATGAGGCACTCAAGTAATCTCCCTTGTGTGTCATGCATGTGTAAGATAGTCATGAGGCACTCAAGTAATCTCCCTTGTGTGTCATACATGTGTAAGATAGTCATGAGGCACTCAAGTAATCTCCCTTATGTGTCATACATGTGTAGGATAGTCATGAGGCACTCAAGTAATCTCCCTTGTGTGTCATACATTAGTAAGATAGTCATGAGGCACTCAAGTAATCTCCCTTATGTGTCATACATGTGTAGGATAGTCATGAGGCACTCAAGTAATCTCCCTTGTATGTCATACATGTGTAGGATAGTCATGAGGCACACAAGTAATCTCCCTTGTGTGTCATACATTAGTAAGATAGTCATGAGGCACTCAAGTAATCTCCCTTGTGTGTCATACATGTGTAAGATAGTCATGAGGCACTCAAGTAATCTCCCTTGTGTGTCATACATGTGTAGGATAGTCATGAGGCACTCAAGTAATCTCCCTTGTGTGTCATGCATGTGTAAGATAGTCATGAGGCACTCAAGTAATCTCCCTTGTGTGTCATACATGTGTAGGATAGTCATGAGGCATTCAAGTAATCTCCCTTGTGTGTCATCCATGTGTAAGATAGTCAATAGGCACTCACGTAATCTCCCTTGTGTGTCATCCATGTGTAAGATAGTCAATAGGCACTCAAGTAATCTCCCTTGTATGTCATACATGTGTAAGATAGTCATGAGGCACTCAAGTAATCTCCCTTGTGTGTCATACATGTGTAGGATAGTCATGAGGCACTCAAGTAATCTCCCTTGTGTGTCATGCATGTGTAAGATAGTCATGAGGCACTCAAGTAATCTCCCTTGTGTGTCATACATGTGTAGGATAGTCATGAGGCATTCAAGTAATCTCCCTTGTGTGTCATCCATGTGTAAGATAGTCAATAGGCACTCAAGTAATCTGCCTTGTGTGTCATGCATGTGTAAAATAGTCATGAGGCACTCAAGTAATCTCCCTTGTGTGTCATACAAGTGTAAGATAGTCATGAGGCACTCAAGCAATCTCCCTTGTGTGTCATACATGTGTAGGATAGTCATGAGGTACTCAAGTAATCTCCCTTGTGTGTCATACATCTGTAGGATCGTCATGAGGCACTCAAGTAATCTCCCTTGTGTGTCATCCATGTGTAGATAGTCATGAGGCACTCAAATAATCTCCCGTGTGTGTCATACATGTGTAGGATAGTCATGAGGCACTCAAGTAATCTCCCTTGTGTGTCATACATGTGTAAGATAGTCATGAGGCACTCAAGTAATCTCCCTTGTGTGTCATACATGTGTAGGATAGTCATGAGGCACTCAAGTAATCTCCCTTGTGTGTCATACATGTGTAAGATAGTCATGAGGCACTCAAGTAATCTCCCTTGTATGTCATGCATGTGTAAGATAGTCATGAGGCACTCAAATAATCTCCCTTGTATGTCATACATGTGTAGGATAGTCATGAGGCACTCAAGTAATCTCTCTTGTGTGTCATACATGTATAGAATAGTCATGAGGCACTCAAGTAATCTCCCTTGTGTGTCATACATGTATAGGATAGTCATGAGGCATTCAAGTAATCTCCCTTGTGTGTCATACATGTGTAAGATAGTCATGAGGCACTCAAGTAATCTCCCTTGTGTGTCATACATGTGTAGGATAGTCATGAGGCACTCAAGTAATCTCTCTTGTGTGTCATGCATGTGTAAGATAGTCATGAGGCATTCAAGTAATCTCCCTTGTGTGTCATACATGTGTAAGATAGTCATGAGGCCCTCAAGTAACCTCCCTTGTGTGTCATACATGTGTAGGATAGTCATGAGGCACTCAAGTAACCTCCCTTGTGTGTCATGCATGTGTAAGATAGTCATGAGGCACTCAAGTAATCTCTCTTGTGTGTCATACATGTGTAAGATAGTCATGAGGCACTCAAGTAACCTCCCTTGTGTGTCATACATGTGTAGGATAGTCATGAGGCACTCAAGTAATCTCCCTTGTGTGTCATACATGTATAGGATAGTCATGAGGCACTCAAGTAGTCTCACGTGTGTCATACATGTGTAAGATAGTCATGAGGCACTCAAGTAATCTATCTTGTATGTCATACATTTATAAGATAGTCATGAGGCACTCAAGTAATAGATCATGTGTGTCATACATGTATAAGATAACCATGAGGCACTCAAGTAATATATCATGTATGTCATACATGTATACGATAGTCATGAGGCACTCAAATAATGTATCTTGCGTGTCCTTACTGTAGGGGTAGTCATGGGGCACTCACGTAGTTTTCCGGGTGTCATACATGTATAAGATAGTTATACGGCATTCAAGTAATCTATCTTGTGTGTCACACATGTATAAGATAATCCTGAGGAACTCAAGTAATATAGCTTGTATGTGATGCATGTATGAGATAGTCTTGAGGCGCTCAAATAAACTCCCTTGTGTGTCATATATGTATAAGACATTTATAAGATAGTCATGAGGTTACTCAAGTAATCTATCGTGTGTGTCATTACTGTGCGAGTTAGTCATGAGGCACTCAGTCTGCCGGGTGAGTGTCATTCATGTATAAGATAGTCATGAGGCTCTGAAGTAATCTTTCTTGTGTGTCATGCATGTATAAGATCGGCATGAGGTACTCACGGAGTTTTCCGGGTGTCATACATGTATCAGATCGTCAAGAGGCACTCAAGTAAGTTCTCGGGTGTCATACATGTATCAGATAATCATGAGGCACTCAAGTAGTCTCACGTGTGTCATACATGTATCAGATCATCATTAGGCACTCACGTAGTTTCACGTGTGTAATACATGTATCAGATAGTCATGAGGCACTCAAGTAGTCTCACGTGTGTCAAACATGTATCGGATAGTCATGAGGCATTCACGTAGTCTCACGTGTGTCATACATGTATAAGGTAGTCATGAGGCACTCTCGTAGTCTCCCGTCTGTCATACATGTATCAGCCAGTCATGAGGCACTCTCGTAGTCTCACGTGTGTCATACATGTATCAGCCAGTCATGAGGCACTCTCGTAGTCTCACGTGTGTCATACATGTATCAGATAGTCATGAGGCATTTAAGTAGTCTCACGTGTGTCATACATGTATCAGATAGACATGAGGAACTCAAGTAGTCTCACGTGTGTCATGCATTTAATAGATAGTCATGAGGCACTCACGTAGTCTCACGTGTGTCATACATGTATCAGTATCAAATACTCAGGAGGCACGCAAGTAGTCTCACGTGTGTCATACATGTATCAGATAGTCATGAGGCACTCAAGTAGTCACACATGTGTCATACATTTATCAGATAACCATGAGGCACATAAGTAGTCTCACGTGTGTCATACATGTATCAGAGAGCCATGAGGCACTCTAGTATTCTCACCTGTGTCATACATGTATCAGATAGTCATGAGGCACTTAAGTAGTCTCACGTGTGTAATACATGTATCAGATAGTCATGAGGCACTCACAGAGTCTCACGTGTGTCATTCATGTATCAGCTAGTCATGAGGCACTCTCGTAGTCTCACGTGTGTCATACATGTATCAGATAGTCATGAGGCACTCAAGTAGACTCACGTGTGTCATACATGTATCAGATAAACATGAGGAACTCAAGTAGTCTCACGTGTGTCATACATTTATCAGATAGTCATGAGGCACTCACGTAGTCTCACGTGTGTCATACATGTATCAGTATCAAATACTCATGAGGCACTCAAGTAGTCTCACGTATGTCATACATGCATCAGATAGTCATGAGGCACTCAAGTAGTCACACATGTGTCATACATGTATCTGATAACCATGAGGCACTCAAGTAGTCTCACGTATGTCATACATGTATCAGAGAGCCATGAGGCACCCTAGTAGTCTCACCTGTGACTAACATGTATCAGATAGTCATGAGGCACTCACGTAGTCTCACGTGTGTCATACATGTATCAGATAGTCACGAGGCACTCAAGTAGTCTCACGTGTGTCATACATGTATCAGACAGTCATGAGGCAGTCACGTAATCCCACGTGTGTCATACATGTATCAGATAGTCATGAGGCACTCACGTAGTCTCACGTGAGTCATACATGTATGTGATAGTCATGAGGTACTCATGAAGTCTCACGTGTGTCATACGTGTATCAGATAGTCATGAGGCACTCACGTAGTCTCACGTGTGTCACACATGTATCAGATAGTCATGAGGCACTCAAGTTATCTGCCATGTGTCATGCATGTTTAAGATGGTCATACCTGTGTAAGATTGTCGTGAGGCACTCAAGTACTCTCTCTTGTGTTCCCTCAAGGGCATGTAGATCTAGCTGCAGTAACACGTGCCCTACAACATCCATCGCCATACGCAGGGCCCAGTCTGTTATGTTGACCCCTTGTCCTACATGTATAAAAAGTATAACCGTACTATTAAACTATCTTAACAATTTCTGCATCACCTTGGTTACCCTTATCAGATATTATGTATTATGTTACGTACATGTATAGTCTAATGAACTCATAAATGCCCCATTTCTAAAAGCTGAGTTATATATGGAGTTTTAAATATACAATACATACAATCAACAAGTGAAACACATCTATTCGTCAATTTCCAATTCGCTATGTTTTGAAAGACTATTAACTATTAGTGGGGCAGATTGGTGACATATATTTTTAAAATTGTGCATTTTGTGACAAAAGCGCTAAACTTGACACATAGCTAGACATTACTCTACTTAACAATTTTGGCTAAAGACCCACCTCAGATTTTGAAAAATGGCCGCCAAATATTCCATAAAGAATAAATGAAGCCCATAATAAATTGGTTTCATCAAAACTTGTTATTGTAAATACACTAAATTCAGGACATTTATAGACAATAAAATATGCAATATAATTTGGGTAATTTTTTTTCTTCAAAATGGCTGCCATTTTCAAAATAGCCACCAAAAACACTTTTTTTCTTTTCAGAAAACAATCATTGATGTGTTTTACAAAGGTGTTGTCTTGATATATGTATGTGTATCTCCATACTTCAATAAATAGTTGTTAGATACACCCCTATACTTCAGGGGTTAGGGATTTTACACATGTATACATACTATGCCAACTCTGAGACTAGTTTTGTTTTAGTTGTCTTTAGCCTTAAGCATTTCTGAAGTGTATTTAAGTTTCAGTCTCATCTTTGTTAGAGACTTTTAGTAAATAATAACTCGCAAGTATACATCCAGTGACTTGGTAAAACACTATTAAAGGTATACACAACACTCTTGAATCATTTATCAAGCATCCAAATTGATTAATCCAATATCATTTTGACTTTAAAACTTCTTGCATATACTTAACTACATTGCATAATTTTTTAATTGTTTGTGGTTATTCTATTACAGGTTTTAATATATTATTGGTGCAATATATTCCCCAATGAGCAATATGTAAAACTTACTTGCTTTGAACTATTTATATAATTATTAAAACTGGTTTTAAAACATGCATATGAAATAGCAAAACTAACGGGACTAACTGCATGTTATAAAAAATCAAGATAGCCGAGTCTTCTAAACACTTTCAACAATATTTTTTTCATCTCCGATTTATTGAAATTAGATTTAATTACGACCTTAAATCATATTTGTTAATTTAAGAAACAATATTAACAAGACACTAATAGAAAAACAAAACAAACTCAAATGTAATAAGTGGTCATATCATTTGAACATTTTCAATAAGAGAGCTAACATTAAATTTAATCTAATCTTACTATTTATGATCTGAATGGTACAACTTTTACTTAATCACAGTCACAGTACCCAACGTCCCAGTTTTAAAAGACTGTATACATCATTCCTGCTTTGACACTTCGTTTGCAACATATTTGTCTCTTTGACATCTACATGTAATAAGTCCTTGCACACGCTGATGCCTGTGGTAGTGTTATCGAGAATGGCTTTAACATATCCTCTTCCAACCGCAGTCGTCGGATGTAGGCATTTCACAGGTGGACCTAAAGGCCATGTCTCCATGTATCTTGGAACCATTGAATGTCAACAATTATTTGCGACATCAACATGCACTTCCTCTTGTCGAACATGCATTTCCTCGTGTCATACATTTGCCAACAAGCACAATTTTTGGAATTGGAAAGCATGTGCAACCTCAACATAGTATTTCCAGATTTTCCATGCACAGGCTTTACCCTTTTCAGCAAATGAAAATAATTCGTTACATCTAGTAAGTGTGAAAAGCAACTATTCGTCTTGGTTTATATGAACTAATGAATAGGCAATACAGTGTGTGTAGTATGTGAATTATTAGGTGTAGAAATCACACTTAATAATGATCTTAAATAACAATCTTAACATTATATAACTTACATTACGACAAGTAAATTGATGTACAACTAAACTTGTATTCATCATATATAAAATAGACAGTGTACCTTTAAAATAAACCTGTAAGCAAATTAATACAAATCACTGCTTCAATGCACATCACTATAAACTGACCACACAAGTGACCAATCAGATCATTGCTTACCTGAAATGCATTTTCCCGCTTTCTGTCTTTGTGTCAGATCTTGGAAAAACACCTTAGAGTCTACATGAGTTTTCTTGAAAGTTGTATTGAAGGTATTGTTTCCCTCTTTTTCTCTTTTATTGTGTATATTGATAATTCTGAGATTTTCTGGAGTTGTCTTGGATTGAATTGGATTGTTTCAATCTAGTTATTTATTTTAACATTTTGCACAACTAATCAAATGCATGCACTTCTAATTTGCAGTGAGCAGATTGTGAGAGTGAACAAAGCCATGCATGTAAAAGGCCTCTAGAGCCAAACTCTAGGTAGGTTATGAAATTGTAAGATATAGCATTGTAAATTGTAAACATATTTGTATGTATATTACTATTGTATTAAGCTCTGACATAAATATTACTCTAGGAAATATATCAGCATCTCTGTATTTAGTAAATATATGAGTGGATCAATTCGTTATTTAGCAATGTTTGACTAATTATGATACTGCAAAGTTGACATGTATTATTGTTAATATGTTAAATATATGTAATCCTACTTATTATTATATGTATGTATTTTCAGGACCATAAATAAATATAGTACGGAGAAACGTACAGAGTGATACGATAATAAACTATTTATAAACTTATACTGGACTATAAGTATAACCTACTATACCCACATGAATAGCCCAGATATAACATGTGCAACGAAGAACCTAAAGTGATTCCTAGCTCCTAAAACTAACCCATAGCTCATCTAACTGTATTTACTGTACCATTGCTATAACATGTACTACACAGTCTGTGTCTACGGTATATAGCAATTGTTTGGCACATGCCACATGCAACACACGCATTGTATCGTATCATCTTAGTGAAATGATCGAGATCAGTCTCAGAGTTTCGTTGTCAGATACAAGGCACATCTTCATCTCTGCTTAATTGAACGTGTTTTTAGTTTCTCTTCTATCGCAAACGATTGCTATGCCAGTTAACCAGAGCTCTGATTTTGTTTTGCATGATGGCCGTCCCCTACTAAACCTTCTGCAACTGACATTCAATAATGTGTAAAAGAACTTGTTAATCATACTTACTAATGATTTGCAAGCATTAACAAGCATTTTAAGGTATAACCTGATTAAAATCCTAAAACGTTTTCCAAAGTTAGAAAAGGCTGGTGAGACACCATAATCTGCCGTTAATCGGAACCTAATATGATAGATATATATGCGAGAAGAGAAAGCAAGTTATATCATCTGTTGTAGGTGACCACTGAGGGAAAAAAACATGTTCTAGTTTATCTGTTTAAAGACTTGGTCATGTCATCTATAAGCTCTGTTACAAACGTGTCATTGCTTTGCATTACATAATTTACCTATTTGTTGCAATTTCTGTCACAGGAGAGTCGTCTATGTAACGTACGTCAGGTACCAGTGAATCCTTAATATTATCCTTAAATATATTTTCTAATTCCTCTACTGTGTCACTCAAACTGTCTTACGAACATCTTTAACTTGTTCGTGATGGAATAAATTAGTGTCCCTTCATAGGCAGAGCCTGATGAATTATTCGCGTTTAGGTTTTGTTTATTTGTTTTGTCTTGTAAATAAGGTTTACCAAGTCAATGTATTTTAGGGTTTAATAAATATATTGTATAATGAACCGACAGTTTGTGATAAGAAAATTAGTTTAGTACCCTTCAGAAATTTCAAAGGCTGGAGAAAATGTAGAGCCAATCCGAAGTGAAATTTGATTTAAACTTGGAAATCTCTTAACACATTAACCATAGGGTGCCTCTAAATAACTCGTTATTGCAATATTAACAAACAAATACTATGCCAAGAAACTGAGTGAACAAATTCGACATATTAATTACTTTCTTACAAACAACTATTAAACGAATTATACTTTTTAATATTTTCATCACGTTTTGGTGGCCATTTTGAAAACGGTAGCCATTTTGAAATTAAAATATACCCAGATTGTATTTCATGACCCTTTGTCTATCATTGTGCGGAATTTGTTGCGATTGCCGTACTATATGTTGTTAAAACCTCATACATATAGGTTCAACTGATTATCTATTACATATTTGGCGGCCATTTTGAAAAATCTGGCGTGGGTCCATAGCCAATTTTTTTCAGTATGGTATTGTCTAGCTATGTGCACAGTTTGGTGCTTTTGTCAAACAATGCACAATTTTTTCACCAATCTGCCCCACTATATAGATATTCAACCAAACTGTCAAAACAACACAACTGCCCAACTAAAACACTGTACTAAAACTGTATGTATCTGCAAAATAAATGTTAAATTCGTCATAAAAAACATATGGTTAAATAGAACATTTTATGTTCTGCTTAAGTAAATACATTCTAAAATACCATATATTCTAACAAGTTGTACAGTTAATATGCTCCTTTCTTGTCATACCTAACTCAGCCTGGTTTTGCATCCTGTCACACATATTATGTACGTCCTGAATGATCAATTTCCCTTTCTGTTCCACGTGGTTCTTGCGAAACATCGGCGCTATTGCCCGCCGCACTTCCGGACTCCTGCTGGAAGAACCCAGAAACGTATCTTTCAGAGGAGAATTTTTTAAATATTCCTCTGCTCCCTTTTCTAGTTTATTTATGACAGTCTGCGTTAGCTTTGGTTCGAATATATATATTTTCTTATCATACCGGAACAGGCCCTGTTTTCTGTATAGCTCTGTCAGGTATTCTAGTTTGTAAAGTTTCTCATCCCCAAACGTCGCATCCAGAAGTGTGTGCAAAAGAAAGCCCGGTTCTGGTACACAACCGTTCCATCTGGGTATCTGTGACAAAATGTTAATGATTTACATGTTTAATTACTCTTATCTAGAATTACATTCGTCATATCAATTTGTGGTTGCAACTGTGTCAATATTATTTTCAAAGAATGAAAAAGAAGGTATTTTGACTATGCGGGAATGCAAAGATAGGTGTACAAGTCGAACTGAAAATATAGCATTTACAAGACACAGTTAATCGAAACACGCATTAAAACAAACAACAACTATAAGGACAAAAAGACGCAACGTATGCGACACCACATTCATAAAAGGGTTGGCAACAGGGGTGCCGATCTGAAACTTTCAATGGCTGAAAGACCCATGGGTGTTTACACCAGGTTCTAGGATGCACCAAACCTCACTCGTACTCTAGTGTCATCCCAAGTAAACGTGACCGTGGTAATAGAACAAAACCCACCAGTATATATCCTCTAAAATTCTAGGCAGCATTTACAGGCATTATAAGTATAAACATGTATATACGAATATAAAAAAACAACAGTAATTAATCAGTGTCCAGGCAGCCGCCAGAACACAACGATAATACCGTTAATGGCACGGCAAGGCAAGACTCAATAGAAACATTAAACGTTACGATTTAGGTCAAATTCACCATAGGGTCTACATACAATGTTATGTTAAGGGCGACTTTAAACTAAGTTTGCGTTTGTTGTGATGTAGTAAACACTGATGCCTATGATTGTTAAATTATATTGGTTCATTAACTACTTAGTGTTCTCTGTGGTTACCGAATTTATTCTATAATCATACTGTTATTTATTTGTTCTTATTACGTTGCATTGTAAACCTTCTCGCCTCTCACCGCTGCGGGTTCGAATCCCACTGGAAGTGAGGAAGTGTCGATTCTTACGAACGGCGGGAGTTGTACAGTACTGGTTATACCCAGGAAAAATGGGTGGTCTGCTTCCACTAAAAAACATCGACCGTCATATATAACCTTACATGTGTTGAAAACACCATACAAACAAACAAAAGTTGTTCTTATTACGTTCAACTCAGCGGTCTCTGATATTTACAGTATGTTTATTCATTATGTGAAATTGGTTCAAACCCATTTTGCATTACACCCATCCACCAGCCATCCTCGCACATCTCTGATAAATAAGATAGTAGGAACGATTTTTTCCCAGTTGGAACAACTATATTATTAACAGTATTAATACTTACCAGAGTGTAAAGAAAGTTTAGTAGAATCAGAACTCCACGTGCAAGGATTCCAGAAACCCCCATTTTGTTCATCAAATGCAATGATCTCTGAAAACACACAAACAAGTATATACAGATGGTTTATTCAGATAATTCCAATGGGCCATAAGACACGTGACTATACAACAAATACCTATAAACTTGACACTGATAGTGAAACATATATACACAATTATACTAACAACTAACATAATGAACAGAAACGTATTCATATGTATAAGGTAACGAGTAACACTTTAACAGGTAATGTTGTTTGTGTGTGTTTTTGCTTTCTCCGCAAATATGTTGATAAGTTGACTGAACCATTGCATTGAATCGCTAATATGTTCATGTATATATTTATATTAATCTAGATATAACATTACATTTAACTAACGTGAAATGGAACGCTATTGACTAGTTAACATTTGTATATAAACATGTAGAAATAAACAAAATATACACTTACTACGTAAACATGCAACTTTATATTTCACTACCGCTCATGAACAGTCTCAATCAAACCGAGACTGCAATATTTCGTATTTGTCGTGCTCGGCCGTTTCCAAAGGTCCATTATCATACTCTTTTTTTTAGAATAACAGCAAAAGCAAAAACGGCTAATGTATTTGTCAAGGGTAATAGAGGAAACACGTAAAATGTACATCTCCTGTCTAAACTTTGATATGTTTACTTGTTTTAGATATGGATTAAGATCAATATTATAATCAACAATCAGTTTATAAGAAATTGCCTAGAATTCTCTAACCGTGAATGCCAATTTTAGATTAATTATCCGTTATTCTTTGTTTTACAAAGTATACAACAATTCCTTATTGCAAATCCCTTGATGAAACCAAGCATGATAAAAAAATAAGACATTCTAACAATCGTGTAATCTATTTTCGTTACATGACTCATTCTCTCTAATTCGCCATAAATAAAACGTTTTATATTGATCGTTTTACCTGTAATACTCGTTTAGAAAACTGTGTATGCACTCGTTCGTTCTAAATAAATCCCTAAACCGCAATGTTACAATTTAGAATAGGAACAATATGTTATTCAAACAAAACAAGTTTGTGCTGTATAGTTAACCTACCCAAAGACAAACGCAGGTTTGAACAGTTTTATATGTAATGAGCTACAGTGTGTCTCATTCAAACATACTTCCTGCTTCAAAACATAATTGCAACACAAGCAGTTCCTATAAGGTGTATCGTGTCGTTTGCTGCAGTTTCAAACATAGTATCAACTGTTTATTTGTGACGTTCGATGACGAACACACGCCTCTATAGTATCCAAGTCGTGGCTCCTTCAATCCCGGTATTCTCTTCGTGGTATGCCTTACCTATAGGCTAACAAAATAAACATAAACAAACATATGATATATTATACGAATACTTACTAAAACCAAGGTGTGTAATCAATAAATAGCCCGTTTTTTCATCAAAACCGAAATGAGGAACTGCCAACTGTGCATTTAAAAGCCACCCTTTCCTTTTTAAACATCGATACGCTTTAATTACTGCTACGCGATATTTCACAAATGAGATTGGCTACGCATGACACGTTAGTTATAAATAGCCGTATTTTTCGTAAATGGGAAGCGAAAGTAGATCCTTGTATTTGTAAAAAGGATTCGCTATTTAGTTGGTCATACTTAAGAGGTTTATAATGTTATAAACATAAGGACACACGCTTGTAATTAAATTAACAATGGATATTAGTAAATACTATGTAAACAATCGGCGTATTTTCGCATCAAACTAAGCTGATTAAACAGCTATAATCAACGGACATTATCATGCTGATATATGTATTCAAATCTTTTAAAGTGGGTGGATTTATGACAATGAGCACTGCGTGGTGGTAGTAATTTACGCGCGGCGGTATTTACTTGATACATTCGTAAACGTGTAACAAACCAGTTGGACAAAATGTCGGATGATACAATAGTTCCGGAATCCACTGAAGCAGTCACTAGTTACGATGGAATATTTAAAGGAATTTACGATGCCAATCTCAGAAAGATGTTCCAGGAAGGGCGAAAACATCTCGCTAATGGCAAATGGAGCACTGGAAAGAAAACATTTGAACATGCACTAGCCCTTGCTGAAAGTAATCCACGTGACAAGAAGACATTGGAACTTTTAGTAAATGAGCTGAACAGGTATGAAGCTAGCAAGATCGCCACGGAAACCGCTGTTGTCAGCGAAATAGAATGGGATATAGTAGCCGACAGAGACTTAGAAAGGTTTAATGAATCGTTCTTTTGCCTTCCCCAAGGAGTGTTCTTTCTCGATGTTGGCCGACCAGGAAAAAAAGGGTCCGTAAGGCTTGTCGGAAGAAAGATTTTGTCTGATTTGTGGATTCAGTTCAAGATCCCTGAATTGTTCTGTAGCTTTGTAAAGGCGGACATGGTTCTTGGACTATTTGTGGATCAGAGGTTGAGTGACACAGAAATATCGATTTTTTACAACCCGATGACAAATTCAGAAAAACTTCGCATTATGGAGGACATTATGACAAATGACATTGGAAACGCTGAACTGACGTTTCCCTTTCCGTTATTGAGAGAATCAACTCATAGTGAATGGGGATCCTCACCGAACGGATGGGTCGTCGACAATGCATTTGATGTTATGTTAGGATGTGGAGAAGAACGAATTAGAGCCTACACAATTCAGTTTCTTCAAAAGACAGGTATAAGCAAGCCTTTACTATATGACCCAGCGTGCTCCACTGGTATATTTCTATCTACGCTCCAAAAAGCGCTACCAGGCAGTTACACAATCGGTCAAGATTTGAGTCAACAAATGGCGGATTTTGCAAAAGAACGAGTGAACGAAGCGTATTGTGCAAACGCTTTAGATCCGAAGATAAGGCTCGGAACAGCAGATGCAGCCTACATTCGCTTTTTAAATTCCGAAGTTGTGAAAACGTGTGAAGCTGAAATGTTGCTTACTGCGATTTTACCATCGGTGAAAGATGGGGGCTACGTCATCACTTTCGGGCATACGCCAGTTTTGCTGTCGTCATCAAACTTCAGGTGTCTCAAAGATTTTGAAATGAAACAAAGCATCGGTGTATCTGTGGACAGAAGCGGTATATTTCAGTACTATGTTATACAGAAAAAAAAATTAAGTTAAGCTAGATAGGTGCTTGTGTGACGCATGCCAATAACAATTAATATACAATGATATGGCGTGATTAGGGTTTGTAAGAAACTTGTGTTGTCACAGTGCATATTCAAAATTTCGCTGTGATGTTGCATTGATTTGAATTGAAATAGGACGTTATGAACACTTACCTATGGATGAGAGAAAATGTTTTCATTGTGCTAATACAATTGAAGATGAATAGCACGTGTTAATTAACTGCCCATTGTTTGAGGATATCAGACGAGTATTTTGCAAATACTTATGTTGATAATTCTGATCTAAGATATAAATCGAGTTCTGAGAAACTGTATTTACTATTAAGTTGTAAAGATAGTAGGTTAATTCGATTATCTGCCAAAATATACTGATTTTAAGATTGTACATATAGACTTTATTTTATTTATTTTTTACAAAATTACGTTATATTTTTAAATATCTTAAACGTTTTACCATGGCAGATAGGTTTAGCTAAATATGAATCAAAAGCTTTTTTTATATTACGTTTTATATTGGTAGTGTATATGTATGGTTAATTCAGCTTGAAATAGTCTCTCATAGCTCTATATAGAGCCTCTCTTAATTTTCATTTACAGTTTTTAAAATTGTTTTAATATTTGTAATTGTAATTTGCATAATGGTGAGACTTAAATAAACTATGTTTTATGTTATGTTGATATTTTTATCAACTAGAAATTAATTGGTTTCTTCGTATATACGCTACAATGTACACACCTTTATCGCATACGCCTTTACAAGCTCCGTTTACTTTCAATGCAACAGGAAACGTCAATATTCTTTAAGTCATATTGGGTGTGTAATGTATACGCGTTCGTGATTGATACACTTTTCTGTTCATGTCAAAGAAAGTATGTCACATGATGTTAACAATGTTGATTTCTTTGTGAAAATTCCCATTATGTAATGCCAATATGTTTGTTTCAAATAAATGCTTTTGGTCAAAATTAAATGTTACAACCTATTTTATTCTCTCTAATTTAAAAATGCATATGCAATAAAAAGGTTTTTAGGTTTATATTGGGATATGTTCACTCGTTCTTAAATCGCTCCTAAAGTCGCGCAATATTAATACGCAAAAAATGCATATATCCCAATAAAAATCTAATAACCTATAATTATTTGTGTAAATGGTTCTCGAGTTTGGATATCTACACTCTGGGTGACAACACATATGTTTCAATTGAGCTTATTTAGCTGTTTACCTATGTGTTAAGTTCATTGATTATAAATACATACGGAGCAATTGACTATTATTGTTCTTTTTAATTTGGACACATTACTAAACAGAAATGATGACGAAGCCTAATATAATGCGAAAACCATAATAACATCATTAATTTTACATAAAGGTTGAATATGCAATCAACGTTACAAATGACATAAGAATGAACCTTCATGACCAATCTATTCAAGAAAAAATGGAATCGGGTCATAATTGAATCAGTCAATAAGCATGAGCAAGATATGTATGCTTTTTCAATGACCATGGCCTAAATTTATTAAATGTTTGAGCACAAGAATCAGACTCAGACTCAAAATCTCATTTTTTTGCAAACCTTATCAACACAAAAGTATGGGTAAGAATTGTGATTTTGAGACATTTTCTGTTAAATTACCTTTAAAATTACTCGTTTCTGTAAGTAAATATAGTAATTTGCTTGTAAAATTGTTTTTATTTAGAATTAAAAAAATTGAGATTTTGAGTTGAGTCCGATTCTTGTGCTCAAAAGTTTGATCGATATTAGGCCAGGCAGCGTTGAGAAACATGTCTTTAAGGATCGGTTGAATGTAGCTATCACAAACAAAGACAATTTTATTATTTTAATTGCAAAATGTACCATTATTATTAGATCTAAAACATATAAAACGTTACAAACTATTTCATCTTCTATCCAAAAATTTATATTTATTATTTTATATTTTCTTATTATTTATTTCTATATTCTGTTCTGTGACGTTGTATCGCTTTCCCGTGAGATAAATCAGAAATCTAAACCAGAAGTTTTGCATGTGGTTTGCTGTTACCAAATGATAAAATAATCTTGCAAGTATATTTTACTACTGTTCATCTCTCATCTCAATCAAACCGAGACTGCAATATTTCGTATTCATCGCGTTCGGCCGTTTCCAAAGGTCCACTCTCATACTCTTTTGAATAACACAACCTCCATGTATCTTGCATGTGATCTCCACCATAAAATGTTACTGTCGTCAAAATTACGTTTAAAGGCTTGTCTTTCTGTGCAGAAATTGACATCCCACTGCCCCCACATCTCGACCCAGGATGTAATTAGTAGGGGATTAGTATGTGAAATAGCACTCCTGATAAAGGGCAATAAAACACTGAAAATGGTAATAAAACACAAAATTTGTTATTGGAGGCCCTAATCAACTGAGTGTGGTATATTGACACACTGGTGTGTTTATACATGAGACTGACTATTTTTCTTTTTGAAACGAATAGGAAAACAATATTAAATAAACATATAAATGTAAATTTAATTATTTAATTCCATAGCCTTTTACAGATATGTTAATAATAATAACCAAAATTACATGTTATGCAAAATAAAATGAATTAACTTGTTATTTCATAATCTTAAAATGAAAAATCATAATTATTTGATGGATTTTAAATAAATAATAAATGAGAAGACAATCAAATATTAAAGCTTTTATTAATATATTTTATACTTTCATTTCGAAACACATAATAAAATGGCTTATACAAGAAACTGGAAGAATAATCTATATGTAGATAAAATAGAATATAATTTGTTTTATTATCCTCGTCAATAGGTCTAAGACGGGTCGAGGGCATCCCGCCGTAGACCTTACAATGTTCATACTAGTTCATGCATTAAATCTGATAAGACTCATGAGCATATGATAGATACTTCAACACATACTCAAAATAGATACAATGACGTGACAGTGTCATAAAGTAATTCATGTAATACATATAACAACACACAATAGCATGACAAGCAATATACACTATTTAAATGTAATTTTCGTTCATGCATTATGAGAATTCATGTTTTACGACAATGGTGCGCAGAACATAACTTCAAAGAATGCATTTATTGTAATAATGAAATACTATTTGAATTAGTAGAATTTTCAGGTGTCACAAAAGGTGTACCTAAAAGAAACAGTATTAACAAAAACAACAAAAAACAACAAAAACAACAACAATTAACACACACTTCATACAGGAGGGTAATAGTATTGTTTACCATCACTTATCCGGTATAAACAGATAGGTTTCTTAAATCAAAGGCTTTGTATGTGTACATAACCAAATCTTTTATTTGTTGTTTCTTATTTTCAGATGTTATTAAATGAGTCAATTTGATCATGTTCGGTCTTCTATAAAAATATGACTTTGATTGGAGATTGGAATTTAAAGTCTGAGAAACACGTATAAAATATTGCTCTGCTAGAACTATTAATTCTTTCATCCCAGTTTTGTACAAAATTATCTTTAAGGCGTTGCTTCAAGACAGATAAAAATATGTTCACATCCCCTACACCCTGTAATAACCATACCTCATAGAATCCTAAACGGGATAAACTATTTTTGACAAAAGACGCACAGTTCGATTTAAATGGCAGTTTAATCATATGTTC
Source organism: Cyrtodaria siliqua (assembly GCA_037043455.1). Lineage (NCBI taxonomy): Eukaryota > Metazoa > Mollusca > Bivalvia > Adapedonta > Hiatellidae > Cyrtodaria > Cyrtodaria siliqua. The sequence goes on along the minus strand of JAWPHD010002510.1, from coordinate 43,889 downwards.
CAACATCATCATGTAAATGTGATACATGTATTTTCTTTTATCTGAATTTAGAATTTTCAACCAATATTTAATGATTATGAAAAGTCTTCTTGTGTAATAATTTATCCTTCCTAATTCTCCGTAGTTAAAATCATTTTAAGTTGATATTTTTACACCAAGCAATGTTTTGCAAAAATGTAAGTGCATACGTTTGATTTGGTTGGATTTTCCAAAGCCCCACACTTCACTGCCATAGTTTAAGATAGGAGTAATTAGTTTATCAAACAATTCAAGCGTGTGCCTTGTAGATATGCTTGTAAATTTAGATAAATATCTTTTAAGTTTAAAAATTGCTTTTTGTGCTTGTCCCGATAATTTTGTCTAAGCTTCAGTGAATACTCCACCCGTTGTAAAAATAATACCCAAATATGAAAATGTATACACAATTGCTATAGGTAATGCATTGTAATAAAATGTTAAATTTCTGGGCAATATTCCACCTTTCCTGAAAACCATTACCTTGGTATTGTCAGTGTTAACTTTAAGTTTCCACCTTGTACAATAATCATGCAATATATCCAATCCTGATTGTAATTCTATGGCCGTGTTAGCAAATCTAATGATATCGTCTACATATAGTAATAAAAACAATTTAAGGGAACCGATATCCACTCCGGTGTAACCTTTCATATAATATTCATCTTCTAAGTAATTCAGATACATTGAAAATAGGAAAGGCGACATGCATTCCCCTTGATGAACTCCTAGGTGACATTCAAAGGTATCACTCAGTGTATTTTCAAACTTAACTTTTGATTTTACATTTTCATACATAGATCTTATAACATCCAGCATTTTCCCTCTAACCCCAAGTTTTATAAGCTTATACCAAAGGTTATCCATAACAACATAGTCAAACGCTTCTGAGAAATCTACAAAGGCACAAAAAAAAGTTGCTTATTTTGATTTAAAATATAGTCAGTCAGTCCACGTAGGACAAAAACAATGTCTATCGTACTCATACAGGATCTAAAACCGGCTTGCACTTCTAAATATACATACTATTCTTCTGCCCAAGTATTCAATCGAGTATTTAATAATCTTGTAAATAGTTTTCCTAATACACTTAATAGCGTTATTCCTCTAAAGTTCTCAACGTTATTTAATGCCCCATGTTTATGAATGGGTACTATGTATCCTTCGCTCCACGAACCAGCTGCTGGAAAGTAACCACTATCAAGAATTGTGTTTAAAAGTTTATTTAAATACGGTGAAAATATATCTATACCATGAATGAAAAATTCATTTAAGACATTGTCGGGACCGCCGGAGCGAGCTTGACCTAAGTGTAATATTCCGTATCGCAACTCAGCGTCAGTAATTGGGACATTTAATTCATTAAACATAACCTGCATTTAAATATTTAAGAATCTATCATTGAAATAAATTACATCTTCGACGGCCTGAAAAAAACGGATCTTCAGGGTTGTTTATTGCCTTAAAATATAAAGCGAAATTATCAGCATTTAAATTCTTTGGCTTGTTTGAGGCAGATGCATATTTTAGTAAATTCAAATATTCTTTAGCGTTTTTCTGTTTTGCTTCCATAAGCTTACACGTACGTATTTTGTCTTGTTCATATTGAAAAGTGCGTACCCGTGATTTATATTCAGACCTTGGTTTTACCATGTTCTCTCTGTTTTCATCGTTTTTGTCTTTTCTAAAAATAATTAAATACTGGTAGAACTGTTTTCTCATATTTGCGAATTCATAATTATAAATCGGGTTTTTTCCCTTTAACTATTCCTTTTCATATGGGCCTCGTGTTTTCTTTTCAAACAAAGGCTTGCATACCGAGCCTATGCTGTGTGTAAACGACACAATAGATTCATCGATATTATTATTACACACTACCTTGATAAATCGTTTGATTATTTTATCGATAAATAAATCCAATTGTAAATTGAATTTGTATTCGTCTTTTAATGAGCTGTCCCATTTATAAAAACTACCTAGTGGTTCCAACTTTGGCGCGGGTTCGTTATCAATATTATTTACAGACTCAGTAATTGTAGTATTTCCCAACAATGAGAACTCGATTAAGCAGTGATCGGAATATATATGTGGGTTATGTACAAAGAATGAAGAGAACTCTACACATATATCCGGATTGCAAATGCAATAGCCTACCATGCTGCTACCCCAGCTTCCGACAAAAGTGAAAGAGCCTATGTCTTTATCTTCGCATACCCTCAGGCCTGATTGCTTTAAAAATTCAAGCAGCAGAACTCCATTTGTATTAGTAGTTTTATCCTCAGACTTTCGAGGCAGTTCATTATCATGTACATAATCATCCGGGAAAAGATGCATATGAGAAGTAGAATCATTTGCCACAAAATCGAAATGCTGTCCTATCCTTGAATTGAGGTCCCCAAGGATCAACACATTACAGTTATTATTTGACACATTTTGAAAATGGATTATATTTTCTAATAAAATATTAATTTATTTTTTTTCATCAAAAATTGATCTACCAGGGTTTGCTGGTATAATATAACATAGACATACATAAAAATCATTTTCTAAAATTGAAGTGCTTATTTGCTAACTTTATCCATATAAGGGAATCATTTTGTGTCATTAATAATGTATCTGAGGTAACAAACTTGTCTCTGATATATAACAAAATTCCACCAGAATTTCTAGTTGTATTAATTTTCTTTTCCTGTCTATTCAATTTATAATATAGAAAACCTTCTACCTGTAAACCTGACTCTCATCCGCCCACGTTTCTGTCATGCAAATAATGTCATTGTTTTTAATAATATAGATAACTTCAGGTGTATGTAATTTGTTTACTCTCTTCGACCCTAGTCCTTGAATGTTTATTATCGCAAATTTAATATCATTACTACTATTATCAGCATTACACGGTTCGTTATCCCCAATGTACTTTCCACCCTCCTGCTGATCTGCCTATAGACGTGTATCGACTGTACTTGATCGACCTGGTAAAGGAATATCCCCATCTGCACTCCCAGTACCGCCCCTTTTTGATGACGTTGTTGGAATACCCTCATTGATTTGCTTATTGCGTTGTTTTTTGATTCACGTCGTTTACGATTGGCTGGATCTAACCTAGGTCGACCACGTGACTTTCTCGCTGTCTCTGCTGACATTGACCTACTTGTGTCATGAATGGGCTTACTGCGGTTTGGAGTAAGTGTACGTCTGATAATTGGATTTAGGTATGATAATATTGTCCTTTTTTCCCCTTACTTAATTACCTTTATTATGCTACAATGTGCAAATAGAAATGATGATATTATTGTTTAGAACTAATTCATTTTAAATTTAATTTATATATTAATTATACATCTGATAAAACTGTCTGAACAGTGTTGGTATATTAAAACGTTTGTGTTATTTTTCCTTTGAATACAAATGCAATAAATAAATAAATAAATAAATGAAGTATAAACAATTTTAAATGTAAACTTTAAAACTAATAAACATATGCAAATTATGTTCTTAAATTCATTATAAACACTTTGTTTAGTAAATTATAAGATATAAAAAAAAAAGGTAATCCATATCCTGTACTAATGTGGTGAGTTTATTAACAGCTTTTCAAATAAAGGTTAATTTCAAAGCTATGTTCTCTGTTACCGCTGAAATGACCTCATGTTCACTGTGGCATATCTTTCTAAAATCCCATGAATTGTGGATTACTGCTGATTTTATTGTTTTTTTCCTGACTTTTTCTGAATAGTTAATGCCCCGCCCCTCCTGCAATTACGGCTGGAATGCACAGAAGACCAGAACTTAAAATTAAAATAAAATCCGGACACTTGAGCAGCCATATCTTGATAGTTTTAAATGTCTCGGCGTATTATATGCAAAAAGAAATACAAAAAGATCGGACAGGGAAAGTAGCACTCAAGTAGGACAGTCAACCACAAAACACAGAAACAAACACGCAAACAGACAAACAAGAAGGCAAAAGTAATAATAAATGCAAACGACATCACAAACACAGGGTTGACAATAGGGCTACCGCCTTGGAACGGTCAGTAGCAAAGTAGGCCACTGGGGGTTTAAACCAGGTTCCAGGGTGCACCAAACCTCACACTTACCCTACTGTCATCCCAATTAAACGGGACAGTGTAAATAAAGAAATCCCCGCCATGAAATATTCTCTAACCAACACGGCAGCGTTAAAAGGCAATATAAGTAAAACACCTAGATGCTCGTGTATATATAAATGTAAAAAAAGCCTAGAAAGTCACAATGAAGGTTCTCGATGACTTGGCAGAAGCCAGAGCAACATGAGATAAACCATTGAGGGCACTACAAGACAAAACAGCGGACAAAGTTGGTTTAAAGTCAACATGATACCTGATTAACAAACCGAGACGCTCATTTTAATGCTTGATACAAACAAAAACAAGATTGCCAAGTGTTCCTTTAAACAACTCAGTTTAATAAATTATATTATAGTCGGGCCCAAATTAAACATGTTCTTAGCACGTGTTTAACGGGTTATTTTGCAGTTTTAAAAAGGAGCGTGAAATAGTAGTTTCTCGAATTTGAGGGAGGTGCGTAAACCATGTCTAAAGTCAAATTCCTATGAGTTTATTTCCTGCTGGTCATACTACATCATTTCATTTGCCATAGCTCTACATTATAGCTCTAAGTTCTGTACTGTTTTCCCTAATATAAGAAGCTATATGTTTGCTTACTTGTTTTGAAACACTTATTTTAGTTTTATAAAAACAAACGTACACAAACCATACGTTGAGTATGTTTTGAAAAAGCTGTTTGGGTCGGATGGTAGTGTCCCACCTACTTGCATGTAGAAACACAAGGAATATGTAAAATATACTTCTTGATTTTATTATGCCACAAATTATGAATACATTGCACAAATGTATGATTTAACCTTCATAAATACTCTTCAACAATAGATATAACAATCGAACTGGAAAAGTAGCATTCAAGGACGACAGTCAACCACAAACACAAACAGAAACAAAGAACAACTTTAAAGATGAATAAAAGGCCAAATAAGACATCACAAACACAAAAGGGTTGACAATAGGACTACGGTCAGTGGTAAAAAAGGCCGCTTGCGGTTCAAACCAGGTTCTAGGGTGCACCAAACCTCACACTTACACTACTGTCACCCCAATAACACGGGACAGTGTAAATAAAGAAATCCCCGCCATGAACTATTCTCAGTCGAATTATATTTTTTTAGCAAGATTTGTCGGTTTATTTACCTTGTCAACTAATCAAAATTAAGAGATAAAGTGTAATAGCTCCGAATTTACCCTGGAACTTTTCCCCTGCTTGCTGATAGGTAGGTAATTGGTGTAGTCTGGTCTAAAGGAGTCTCGACATTTCTCCAAAAAAGTTATCGAACATATCTAACTGACCATTAAGATTGACCGAATGGACTGACAAGAAGCTTTGGCGAAGATCTTTAGTCGATAAGTTCAATTCATGCATTCAAACCGCCTTTTAACCTATATAAATCCGAAATAAAAAAGTGTCATAATAATTGAACCGTTTAGTAAATTTTGATCAAATAAAGTTGTTTTCAGACATGATCTGTGTACTGAACAAAAAATGAGATATACGTTGGGGTTCTGACTTCAAAATCATCATTTTTTTATGAAGAATAAAGCCTTTTCTCAAATTCCAAAATTTTTCGTTAACATAATATACCCTAAAGCTGCTACTGAGCTTATTTTAATCGAAAATGGTCATTAAATGCTACAATTTGACCAAAATATCCAGGAAAACACACAGAGAAAATAGAAGTTATGGTTCAAAGATCAACGCTACCCACATTTGTGTAGCAATTTATCAACTGACCAGTGATTTAAAGATCAGGAAAATGCAAGTTAATCTAGATTTATGCATTAGAATAGTACATAATGCAATCCAATATACCATTATCTCTAATAATTAGACAAATTAATACGTGACAAAAACAACACAGAAATATGTAAAAAAATAAAAATATAAAAAATATAGAGTTTCGGGGTGCGGGGGGGGGGGGGGCGGGGTAGTGTGTGGGATGGGGTGGAGGGGGCAACATATATGTGTAAGAAGCTATGTATAAGAAATTACCAAAACAACACAGATATATGTAAAACACAATAAACATTAAATAAAAATATTCCAGTTTCGCGTGTGGGGGTGGGGGTGGGGGGCGGGGTGGAGGGGGAGGGGGGCAACATAAGTATGTGTAAGAATTGACCAAAACAACACAGAAATATGTAAAAAAAAAAAGTAAAAAAAAAAGAAAAGGTGGAGAGGCTAGGAGGGAGCCCATGCCCCAATATCGGTGAAGTATGAATAAGATGAATAATGCTATAAGAATTCCCAAACCAAAATTATAGATATATACATGCTTACATGCAAACCTAGATCTGCCTTTATTGCACATTTTATGGGCCATCAGAAGTTGGGTTACATGGGAGCCCAGAATTTGCAGAAGACAAAATTACTTATCTAACATACTATAAGGAAACCAATTCCAAAATTTAGTTCAGCTAGGACAAGAAATTTAAGAGATATAGACCTGTAAACACAGTTTACACACAAAAGTTTCATGAGTGTGGGGGGGGGGGGGGGGTGAGAGGCGGGGGTGGGGGGATGGGGCAACATGTATGTGTAAGAATTGACTGAAACAACACAGAAATATGTAAAAAAAAAAAAGTAAAAAAAAAAAAAAGCGGAGGGGCTAGGAGGGAGCCCATGCCCCAATATCGGTGAAGTATGAATAAGATGCATAATGCTATAAGAAATCCCAAACCAAAAGTATAGATATATACATGCTTACATGCAAACCTAGATCTGCCTTTATTGCACATTTTATGGGCCATCAGAAGTTGGGTTACATGGGAGCCCAGAATTTGCAGAAGACAAAATTACTTATCCAACCCTTAACAACATACCATAAGGAAACCAGTTCCAAATTTAGTTCAGCTAGGACAAGAAATGTAAGAGATATAGACCTTACAGCTTACACGCAAAATTGATGTGAAACAGACACATTTTAAGGGCTATCAGAATTTGGGTTCCATGGGAGCCCAGGGGATACAGGAACAAAAATTACTTAAGCAGCCCTTAAGATAATGCTATAAGGAAGCTAATGGTTAAATTTGGTTGTGTTAGGGTAAGAATTATAAGAGATAAAGACTTGTAAACACAGCTTACACGCAACATTTGATGTGAATGGGACACATTTTATGGGCTATCATTATTTGGGTTTCAGGAACCAAAATTATTTATGCAGCCCTTAAGATAATGCTATAAGGAAGCCCATGGCTAAATTTGGTTGTGCTAGGGAAAGAATTGTAAGAGATATAGACTTGTTAACACAGCTTACACGCAAAATTTGATATGAAATTGGACACATTGATGGGCTATCATAATTTGGTTTCCAGGGGAGCCCATGGGTTACCGGAACTAAAATTGCTTATGCAGCCCTAAAGATAATGCTATAAGAAAGTCCATGGCCAAATTTGGTTGTGCTAGGATAAGAAATGTAACTCATAGACTTACACGCAAACCTTGATGTGGGACGCCGACGCCAACGCCGACGCCGACGCCGACCCCGGGGTGATTACATAAGCTCTCTTATTCTTCGAATAGTCGAGCTGAAAACACTAAGTGCACCTTTAGGTCATATTACACCATTTCATTTTCCATAGCTCTACATTATAGTTCTAAGCTCTGTAGCACACACAAGAAACACAAGAAAAATGTAATGTTTTCAAACAAGAAAAATATGTTAATATACCTCTTGCTTTTCATGCAACACATTATAATTACATTGCACAAATGTATGATTTAACCTTCATAAGGACTCTTCGAAAGTTGAATTTTAATATTTTAGCAAGATTTTTTGGTTTGTTTACCTTGTCAACCAATCACAATTAAGAGATGAAGTGTAATAGCTCCGAATTTACCCGGAACTTTTTTCCCTGCTTGCTGATATGTTGGTAATTGGTGTAGTCTGGTCTAAAGGAGTCGCGACATTTTTCCAAAATATTCATTGAACATATCTAACTGACCATTAAGATTGACCGAATGGACTGACAAGAAGATCTTTAGTCGATTAGTTCAAACCGCCTTTTACCCTATATAAATCCGAAATAAAAAAGTGTCATAATAATTGAACCGTTTAGTCAATTTCGATCAAATAAAGTTTACAGACATGATCTTCTGTGTACTGAAAAAAAAAAGAGATATACGTTGGGGTTCTGACTTCAAAATCATTCACGCATGAAATTATTCATTTTTTATGAAGATGACCAAAATATCGAAGAACACATAGAGAGAAAATAGAAGTTATGGCTCAAAGATCAACCCTATCCACATTTGTGTAACAATTTATCAACTAACCAGTGATTTAAAGATCAGGAAAATGCAAGCTAATCTAGATTTATACATTAGAATAGTACATAATGCAATCCAATACACCATTATCGCTAATAGTTGGACCAATTAATGCGTGACATTGCAGTGTTATGCCATTTCATGGTGATTATTACTAGGTTAGATTTTAGCCTTGTACGGTACCTTAAAAACATAAAATTGTTACTGATTGTTAGCAAATCTTCAGAAACATTATCTATTGACAAGAATCCAATGATAGGCACTACAGATGGTGCTTGAATTGCTTGAGGGATACTGCAAATCACAGCCACCCCATATATTAGGTCATATTACACCGTTTCATTTTCTATAGCCCTACATTATAGCTCTAAGCTCTGTAGCACACACAAGAAACACAAGAAAAATGTAATGTTTTCAAACAAGAAAAATATGTTAATATACTTCTTGTTTTTTATTATGCACCACAGTATGATTACATTGGACAAATGTTTGATTTAACCTTCATAAGGACTCTTCAAAAGTTGAATTTTAAATTTTTAGGAAGATGTTTTGGTTTGTTTACCTTGTCAACGAATCAAAATTAAGGCATGAAGTGTAATAGCTCCGAATTTACCCTGGAACCTTTTCCCTTCCCGCTGATTGGTTGGTAATTGGTGTTGTCTGGTCTGCTCAGATTTCAGCCGGATGCATTACATGTCAGGAAGTACATACTTTAATTCTCGAATTATACAATAAACTCGCAAACAATATTTTAAAATTGGGTGCACAGGCTTTTAAAACAACTCAAAGCTAGTGGAAATATAATATTTTACTAGCAAAGATTTAACTGGAACAAACCCCATAGTATCAAATACTATTATTAATCGATGACAAAATAATAAGTAGTAAAGGCATGAACTATGGCGACCTTCACTGAACTGGAAATTTTCATAGACTTTTAGTGGAGGACACATTTTTTGAAATTGTGCGATGGTAGTGTGATCGAAAACAAATTCAGATTCACAATCGGTCTGGCGTGTCCCATTCCAATTAAGATCTTCATAGTGCAACCATTATTTAGTCTGAAAAGATATATACAATCTGATCTAAGTTTCCGACGTGAATTAATATGCAGGCCTAACCTTAGTCAAAACAGGTTAAAATGGACATGTCAAATCCGACTTCAGTTTTCGACGTGTATCAAAATTCAGGTATATAAATCGTATTTTATACTGAAGAAACAGTAGCTGATTGTAACCATTGTAACAAAGCTAAAGGAAACACTTTTGCTAAATATAACAAATCTCCGTAAATGGTAACAATTTTAACGTTAAAGATAGCAATCTCTGGTAAAGGTTACAACCACCACCTCCATTAAAAGAAACAACCATACGGTTAAATATGAAAACATTTCACTGTTGCATTAAATGAAATAACTACCTACGCTTAAAGATGATATGGCTTTATATAGGGCTATTTGGCGTGTACCTAAAGCAAATTGAGTTTTTTACACTTGGTTTATTACCAAATTGCAGCTTGTAAACCATTGCCGTAAACCCCTATATAAGGCGAGAAACTTACACCAGGACATCATCCGGTCTCTCTCGACGCTCGATGGGAGTTGCCGTGTCAACACAGCTCTGACTCCAACGCAGAGATCATCATCGGTGACTGGGAGTGGACGTGACTGGGAGTGGACGTGTCAACACAGCTCCGACTTCAAAAGAAGACAACCAACACAGAGATCATCATTGGCGACCGGGAGTGGACGTGTCAACACAGCTCCGACTTCAAAAGAAGACAACCAACGCAGAGATCATCATCGGTGACTGGGAGTGGACGTGACTGGAAGTGGACGTGTCAACACAGCTCCGACTTCAAAAGATGACAACCAACGCGGAGATCATCATCGGCGACTGGGAGTGGACGTGTCAACACAGCTCCGACTTCAAAAGAAGACAATCAACGCAAAGATCATCATCGGCGACCGGGAGTGGACGTGTCAACACAGCTCCGACTTCAAAAGAATCCAACCAACGCAGAGATCATCATCGGCGACCAGGAGCGGAGCGCCGTGACGAAGTAAACATAGTGAAAAGACCAGAAGACAAGCTGTAGAAGACCACGGCGGGCCTCTCCGTAACGTCGTCAGGGTCCTTAATATGGAGTTCTCAGATCGTGTAAACCTTGTAGACACCACTGGAAATTTGTATTTTGCACCTAGTGGAGAGGTGAGGAGGCAGTCTTACTTGGTTGTTACATGTCACCAGCAGGCTGCCACTAGGCGGGGTGCGAGGAAGGCTACTCGTAATTGTCAAACCCGTGTTGAGGATATTGGTCCCTCCTCACCTAGTGGAGCCAGCTGCAACAACACCGGCAACACTCACCGCCCCATAGACAACAACCCAGAGCGGATGCGACAAAACACAACACATCTACAAGAGATACGAATCAACACTACAGACACCTCTACACGTCACATCTGGAACAAAGCCACACTCTGTTGTGCCTAGCTGTACCCGGATTTTCTGGCGGATTTACGGCGGACGGACTATATTCCTTAGAATTACACACACGGACGCACTCACGCACGCGCACACACGGCATCATGTTTAATCCGTTTTTTGTCGAAGCAACATCGATATAAAAAAAACATCACTGTCCTAATCACTGAAACAAGGGATTCGAACTCGAGACCTCCGATTTGACAAGCCGTATACCTTACAATTGGGCCACAGAGCTAAGTGGTAATATATTTGTCATTTTTACTAAGTATTCGTCTGATATTGGACTTGGGTTATTGCTCAATGTTATTTCAGTAAAACATACACAGTATATGTTCAGCATATACTAATGTTGGAATTTGTAATCTATATTTTCTGGAACGTTTTTCCAAAGGTCGAAGATGTACGTATTCACATAGAAACGCATTTAATCACATAAACAAAATTAACAAGGGATAACGCCTACAATGCTAAAAGTACGCAGTGGTTCACCTGGTATCAGCGCAAATGGATTCTCGACGAAAACCAGTCACGGTTGCTCATCGACAGTGGTATCTGTTTCGTTACGAATAGTCATGTCTGTTTACAAACGTGGATTTTGAATGAAAGTGGTAATCATTTTGGTTTTTAGAGAGTTTTTCACTCAAAATACATCCTTATATACACTAATATGTATTACCTAATTAGGTTTAATAAAAGTGTTTTGAATAGTTTCTACATAAACCACATTTTATACATCAATTTATAAAATGAAATAATTCTTAAAAACTTCAAAACGTATAGCACTTTAATACATTATGCTTTATCAAAACATATATACAAACCAGTTGAAAATAATAATTAGTTCATATGGTTTGTCTCGACGACAACAGGTTTAATATAACGGTTACTCAACGACAATTTTTCTCTTTTCAGAATCTAACTAGCAGATGCAAACATCTGTTGTTTTCATCATGTACATAAGCGGTTAGACAATGTATCGAAAGTCACAGGTACGGGGAAAAAAACAAATATATAGACAGTTGAATCAAATTACGGGATTAATCATAAAACTACATGCATACACTTAGCTGCCTACTGTCCAGTAGAAGAACATTTTAACACAACCATCATTAAGGGGTGTCGTATTGCCTTATTTAACACCATTTGTTGATATAGCCTATTCCAGTATGTGGTATCACCAAATGATGTTATTAATAAAAGCCATTACGGCCTTCCATACATCAATTCATGAGGCTTGTGTAGGCTAGTGTCAAAGAATATAGTGACGCTACTAATTCTTCATATATTCGTCATACCCATCGTATTTGTTTTTTCAACATTCCATATGTATGCTATTGTAGTGTAACCAACATACTAAAAGTTTGTATTCACTGGAGTACTCGTGAAAAGGAGAAAGAGCATGAAATGAGACATTTGGAACACGATAAATATTGTAGTCTCGGTTTGATTGAGACTGTTCATGAACGGTAGTGAAAATGCTTGCTACCGTTTATGCCCTCTATTAAATTAGCCTTTCAATTTATTAACCCAGTATCATTTTGACCTTAAACATACTTGCATATATTTAAATACAAAGTTGATTGTTCAACTTTTCTTCGTTATTCTACCATGGGTTTGAGTATATTACTGATGAAATATAATCAACAGTTAGTAATATGCAAAACAAAACAATATGCCTTGTATATACTAATCTTATAATTATTATTACCGAGTAAACAAATGCATTTTTATGTAAAACTAGAAATGTGTCCAAGGACACAGATGCACCTACTGCAAAACAATCAGTGTAAAAAGTAAAATTTGGCGAAAAATGGTCCATAACGTAATACTGGGTCGATTTTGACGCTGAAACAATGTGCACATCTTGACATCATAGATAAGCATCCTGTAAAGTTTCGAAGCAATCGGTTGAAAACTGTGGGAGTAGATAAACACACAAGATATGTTAACGTAAAATTTGACGAAAAAGTGGCCAAAACTCCGTTAATACTGGGTCGATTTTGACGCTGAAACGATACGCACATCTTGTCATCATAGGTAAGCATTCTGTAATGTTTCGAAGCAATTGGTTGGAAGCTGTGGGAGGAGATAGACACACAAGTTTTTTGGGACGGAAAGGACGGACGCACATGACTAACGCTATATGCCTCTCACCATTCGATGGTGGGGTCATACAAACTAAGCTCTTGTCTAAAATCGATTGCATTGTGTCATCTAAGGTGGACTTATCACTTTCATCTTCCATAGATGTACTAACATCTACTTCCTGTATGTATATGGAAGATCCTCAAAAGTAACCTCCATCACACTCTCAAACCTACTGGTATCTACGATTCCCTCATTAATCAACCCTGTAATTGTCGTAGAAAATCTGTGACACTGTAAAGGAGAAACCGTGACATTAGAATTGCAAGCATCAGGACACCATGACAGATTTATACAATGGCAATGTTATGCCGAATAACTACATAATACAGACAGTATTGGCCTTTCGTCGCGCAACCGTGACTGGTTTTTGTCGAGAATCCATTTGCGTTGATATCAGGTTTACCCCCAGTGGTGGTTGTCAATCCGAAAGTCATGGGTACGAAACTCACATAGAATATATTTTTCAGTGAATGCATGTGCATTTTTGATGTTGCTTTGTCGATAGCAGGTAAGGAAATGAAAATGTTTCGTTATAGTACTGCCTTATATACGGCTTTCCAGCCATGTTTCAATAGCTTTAATTTGATAGTAGACCAAGCGTAACACACCTCCAGTTTGCTTTAGGTGCACACCAACTAGCCTTATATACAGCTTTAAAGCTGCTATAGCTGTATATAAGACTATAGGGCGTATACCTAAAGCAAATGGAAGGTGTTTTACGCCTGGTTTACTACCAAACCCAAGTTTGTGAAACATGGTCATAAACCCGTATATAAGGGTAGAAACTTAACGCGGGACATCGTTTTTATTTCGTCATTTGTTATAGAAATATCGATATAAAAAAACAATACTATCCAAAAATTAGTTTAGAAAAATAGTTCGCTAATCACGGGATTTGAACTCGAGACCTCCGAATTGTACCTTGCCATTAAATCACAGAGCCAGCTGATAAACTACTTTCATTTTAACTATATATTCGTTTGGTAATGTACTTGTGTTATTTCTCAGTGTTATTTCAACCAGAACATACACCTTATATTTTGACCGTATACTATTCTAATGTTGCAATTTGTTATCTATATTTTCGAAGGTCGTTGGTGTATACACATAGAGACTCATTTAAGTACACATCCAAAATGAACAAAGGATAACGTCTACAATTCTTACAGTACATTGATAAATATAATGCTATTGATAACTGACTGGATTAGCCCAATGTTAAAGAGTAGTGATCGTCAATCAGAAAGCCATGCGTATATACTTATACTATTTTACACCGAATGGGTATGCATTTTTGTTGATCGCAGATAACGAAAAAACTTAACTGCCTTTATACGGGTTTTCTGTAGATTGAATTTGGCAGCAACCCAAGCATTAAACCGCTCCCACTTGCTTTAGATACGCGCCCACTGACCTTATATTGTTGCTTTAAATAGGAACAACTATGACATGCACATATATTGTAGATCTCATAACTCCAAACACAGCACATAACGTACACTACGTAGAACACCATTAAATCAATATCAGACAAGTCAACTGCTTCCACGAAATAACGATGTGTCATTATAAATAACCAACCAATAGGTGATCGGCTTCAAAACTTCCTTCTTTGCAGGACAATTCAAGGTCACCCGTTTATACAATCGTTTAAAAAAAGTAACGTACACTACGTAGAACACCATTAAATAAATATCAGACAAGTCAACTGCTTCCACGAAATAACGATGTGTCATTATAAATAATCAACCAATAGGTGATCGGCTTCAAAACTTCCTTCTTTGCAGGACAATTCAAGGTCACCCGTTTATACAATCGTTTAAAAAAAGTATGATAATGGACCTTTGGAAACGGCCGAGCACGACACATACGAAATATTGCAGTCTAGGTTTGATTGAAACTGTTCATGGGCGGTAGTGAAATAAGCTAGCTACCGCTCACGCCCTCTATCCCCGGGTTGAGCAGAACTCAATATTCATAAAATCTATAGTACACAATTTAAACCATCCCGAAGATGGCATGCATACGGCGGTGGACATGGAGTCATATGCTTCCCCATGTCGTACGGCGTATGGTCCCAGTATCTAATAAAATTAAATGCCCCGAAGAGCGAAATAAACATAATGGAATTTAGTTGGGAGCAGCGGTTATGAAGCCTGCGTATCACAAGTCGCAGAACAATTCAAGGTCACCCGTTCATGCAATCGTTTAAAGTCGCTTATTTTCGTCATATATGCAAAATAATGCTCGTTAATAGCTCCAAATATGATGCGTTCGAAGGACAGGCATGAAATAATGAATAATTATAGTTAAAGTTTTTTATTGTAATATAAATAGATGGATGATTCTACTTTCAATTGCTATTTACTAAAATATACAATGAGGTTATTCTAAGAAACTTATCAATGTCCGAATTTGAACCCTATAATGTGAAATTGGCATTCTCCCAAAATGTGCCGGCGACATTTTTCTTAGCTCATTTTATGTATCATAGTTTGCATAACAAATATATAAGAAAATCAATGATTAAAGTTTACCATTTGGGATTGAAAATTGAAAATAGAAATAAAAAGTAATATTGTATGAGCTGATCGATCGATCTCTTTCCGATATGATAGAATGGATCACGGCGGATTAATATTTGTGATTAGTGAACTACTTTTACATATAAATGACTTTAGCTTGGGTGTGCTTTAATTTGCGAAACAAACAGTTCGAATCGTAAAACATGTGCATGCATATTTCGCAATATGAGCAGTTTTTTATTCCGCAGACATATGCTTGTAAGGCATTAAAAGACATATTAACAGTTTAAAAGGAGTCTTGAGCTGAAAGTGAGAACTATATATATATAGTTCTATGTTCTTCAAGTATAGAGAGGATATGGTAAGTGTTACAATAATGTGGTATTTCAATATGCTTCCTTACAACAAGTAATGTACATGAGGTGGGTTGGAAAAGGACGTAGGGCTGAGACTTTTTTAGGTTGATATTTAAAGCTTCTTTGATATCATTTAGATACAAAATTATAAAAAAAGGTGTCGCACTTTTTTTTCCATTAGACGAAGAAGGCACATGTTTCTAACTCCAAAGTTTCACTAAAAAGTAGGAAAAAAATGTTCTAATGCTCAACTTTTTTTAAAACTTGTATATGACAAGGTCCTATGAAATTTCTTTCAAAAGAAGCACAACAATATATGTTTTTTTTATTAAAAATTATATAAGTTACACACATTTTGGAGTTATTTTTTACCTTGTGACTGTAAAATACTGTACATTTAATTTTGGCATAGATATCGATATAAAACTAGCTCAGTATCTACTTTTATATATGGATTCTACTATTGAAAAACCTTTTTTTTCCTATAACAAAATGATAAATTGCACTCCGAGCTACCCTCACCCTCTATTTTGTTGATAACAAAAAATGATCACAAATGACGGAAAAAATGTTTTGCTTAAAATTTGACGTCTTAAATCCTACATTATATCCATATCTACTAGAATGCAAAAATGAAACAATAAATTAATGTCAAATAAAAATATGATTTAAAAAATAAAATACTTAGACTTGAAAATGTCAAAACATGCCCAGCCAACATCCTTAAAATGTAATTCTAAAGGCCCTTTCTCAATTTGAGTAACACGATTTTAGCTGATTTATTTTGCGTCAATAATTGACATTGTACCAGTCTACGATCAAAAGCGTTCAAGGACATTTTTTGCAACTCCGTTTTCCATTGGATTACACTGTCACGTGGTGCGTCACGTGAACATGTTTTCATTTAGAAAAAAAATGCCATTGAGGGCGATTGTGTACTTTGTTTCACAGCTGATCGAACATTTTTGGATAAATTTGTTTACATGTGGACACGTCTCTATAAGGCGGCGTGTCCACATGTAAAAAAATTTATCCAAAAATGTTTTCAATTTTACATAGAAAAACATTGAAAAATGACTTTAAAAAAGTCCCAAAATCGTGTTACTCAAAAATAAAACACTAAACAAAGAAAGATATGATTCATGAAGTCCATACTGACGTCCATGGTACTTGATATATTGTTAAATTATGCTTATATGGTCTGCAAGTATATATTTGTTCTTCAATCCACAGACATTGGGGTACACCTTTGATTTCAGATATCGCAGATATAATATATTTAATACAAAAAATAAATATGAAAAAAGTTTATTAAACACTACAACTATGTGATGAATGATTACATCAAATGTATTTATATTATAAGTGGTATACCAGTCTCTTCTAGACGCATCAAACATTTTTAAAATGTTCCAATTCATGATAAAAATCTCAAATCACGCAAAGTATGGTGTTAACACTGTGTTTTTCAGGTCTTAAGTTTGAATTGGTTATATAATTTGAATGGAAATGTCGTAAAATATTTAAATTAACCTGGTGCATAACCTAAGATAGCACTTGTCCTTCATAATAAGACTTCGCATTTGTATCTTTCACATTTCTTGTCTCTTTTATTCTTTTGATTTTTTAATATTTTTTGGTATTTTGCCTAAATGTGAACAACAGTCAATATGAAAAAATAAGCATCACAGTAATGAAGATTAAACCTGAAAAAAACTGCTGTATGATATCTAAAAATTTGGATATATATTTACATAATTGTTATAACCTTCCATTCTTGGCATTGATCTCAGCTCTCCGAGAGCACAGTGAAACCTATCGATTATTTTTCAACATTTCAATTAAAGAGAATCCCAGTTAAAATGATAATAAATATAATAACAGTCGCGAAAGAAAAGAATGTAGTTAGAAATGTTTATGGATGTGTAAACGTCTTGAAAATTGTTATGTAAGGTTTCATCCTGGTATGCTTCAAACTGCAATAATGGTTAACACGCCTTCGCCTCTCAACACTGCGGGTTCCAATCCCACTTGGAGGAGGAAGTGTCGATTCTTGCAGATGGCGCGAGGTGTACAGTACTGGTTCTACCCAGGAAAAGTGGGTTGTCTGCCTCCACCACAAAAAACATACCGTCATATATAACCTTACATGCGTTGAAAATGACGTAAAACACCATACAAACAAACAAACAAATCATCAGCGTCCTCGGTAGCTCAGTGGATAAGGCCCATGCTTTAGAGCTACAGACCTCATGTCTGACGGGAAATCTCATCTCGATCCCTGTGAGGTTGCTGTCCCAATATAATCTAATAATGTTTATGATGTGTTAACGGTAAAACTGTATTTCATTCATTCATACATTGATTCATTTATTGATTCATTTATTGATTCATTCATTCTTTCTTTCTTTCTTTTTTTCTTTCTTTCTTTCTTTTTTTTCTTTCTTTCTTTCTTTCTTTCTTTCTTTCTTCATCACAATGAACATGTTTAATAATATAACATGAGTATTTTTTCTATTTATATTATAATTATGTGATGAATAATTTTATCAAAATTGTTTGTATGTACAGCTATTTAGGTTCCCAACCAGGAACCTGGATCTCTTTTTTTTCTTCAAAGAAAAGCATGCTTCCTTACACTACAGAGATGTGTCCCAATAACGCAAACCAATGCACAAAAACTTGTCAAAATTATTTATATAATTGAGATTACCGGTATACATATTTTATTTCAAATAATTACATAATTATAATAAGCTTCCATTCTTGGCGTGGATCTCAGCTCTAAAATCATTGACTCAAAGCGCGCAACAAAACGTGTAGGTAATTCTTATAATTCCAACATTTCAGTTAAAGGCTTAAGATAATAAGTGTTAAATAGTATAACTGCTGTGTAAGAAAATATGAAAAATGTAGTTGGAAAAGTTTATGGATATGTAAACTTCTTGAAAACCATGACACATGATATATATGAATCCGGGAACCGTGCCCTACTCTTATTATCGAATAGATTTCTATTGTTCTTTAACGTGCTCGGAGGATAGACCGATACACGGGACCGCCTGGTTTACGTCCCCGTCCGATGGACGAGGCTAAGGGAAAGTGTATATCCTTTGTATACTTGAAACTGCAATCTATAGTGACCGATACATGTCGACCAATTCCTGGACATCTCCTTCCACATGGGTTTTGATTCCCCAACTTCATCAAAATATGCAACATGTTTAATATAAAAAAATATTTACTCATTTCATCTGAGGTTGCTGTCCAGATATAACCTAATATGATGTATCAACGGGATGTAAAACCTCATTTCATTCATTGATACTTACAACTTACACATGCATAATAATATGAAATGAGTAACACTATAAGTATGTGAATAATTTTAGCAAATGTTTGTATGTACAGTTTTGTAAATATGCCAAGTCTCTGCCAGGAATCGAACCTGGATCTCTTTTCTTGAAAGAAAAGCATGGTTACCGCCTGGTTTACGTCCCCGTCCGATGGACGAGGCTAAGGGAAAGTGTATATCCTTTGTATACTTGAAACTGCAATCTATAGTGACCGATACATGTCGACCAATTCCTGGACATCTCCTTCCACATGGGTTTTGATTCCCCAGCTTCATCACAATATGCAACATGTTTAATATAAAAAAATATTTACTCATTTCATCTGAGGTTGTTGTCCAGATATAACCTAATATGATGTATCAACGGGATGTAAAACCTCATTTCATTCATTGATAATTGCAACTAACAGATGCATAATAATATGAAATGAGTAACACTATAATTATGTGAATAATTTTAGCAAATGTTTGTATGTACAGGTTTGTAAATATGCCAAGTCTCTGCCAGGAATCGAACCTGGATCTCTTTTCTTGAAAGAAAAGCATGATTCCTTACACTACAGAGATGCATCTCAACAACAAACTAGTCAAAATTACAAGTAACTTGAAGAAACTAATATAACACGCCAAATAACAGTAAAATTACACTACAAAGCTGTTTACCAAAACTCTATCCAGGTGTTCAGGCATATAATAATGTATATATGCCAATTAAAAGTATAGGTTTATTCACAGGTTCTAAAAGAAACTGTGATTGAATATGCATAAAATGAATTATGATTTGGTCACCAAGTCGCACAACTGGCTCGTCTCCAGCTCTACCATTTTCCTCCAGCAGGAAGACCATCACAGGCCACCCGAGTGGTCCAGCCTATGTGATTGGTTCAAAAGCTCACATGAGTTTTTGGAATTGTTATTATGTTATGTTATGTACCTTACCGACTGCAGATTATTATTTGTGCACCTCTTTACATGTGAATATACATATCTCACAGCTAGGTGGGTTGGCGTGGCTCAGTTGATAGCGCAGTGGACTTGAAACCGGAGGATCCGGTGTCAAGCCTCACAGACGCCACTGAATTTCATCGGTTCTTGGGCAAGAAACTTGCCCTTAGCGCGTCTTCTGAAAGGGATGTAAACAGGGCGGTCTTGTGTATGAAGTCTATTCTCAGATTATCTATCCTAGAGCAGCTGCAAGTTAAACCAACACAGAAATCTAATCATTAGGCCAAAAAATGAAAATAAATGAGTTTCCGGTGGCCCTACCGACCCTAAAACATTTTTCCCCAGTTTGTTCTGAACGATGATTTATCAAATAGCTTACATCAATAAAGGGCTGGCGTGGCGCAGTCGGTAGCACGGCGGATTTGTAACTGGAGGCCCCGGGTTCAATCCTCCGTGGTGCCACTGAGTTTTGTCGGTGTGTTCTTGGGCAAGACACTTTCCCTTAGCCTCGTCCATCGGACGGGGACGTAAACCAGGCGGTCCCGTGTATCGGTCTATCCTCCGAGCACGTTAAAGAACAATAGAAATCTATTCGATAATAAGAGTAGGGCACGGTTCCCGGATTCATATATGTCCTTCCCTTCTCTCTGGGGCGGCTCTAAATAACCTATACTGTGTTGATGAACCGTTAAACAACATTCAATTCAATTCAATTCATGGAAGTGAAACATAACACCATTCTATATTTTCTATATTCCACTGGGCACTGTGATATAACTATGCAAATTATTACCGAATTACACAGCAAAAGTGTAAAATATTTAGGTTAGTCATATGATTTTCCTGGAAAATCATACGATACATTCAGAGTTGAACATTTTCATTTCGTGTGAACAATTCGACGCTAATAAACTATTAAACTAATTAGTAAAATGCATGTTAAACAATGGTCTTTTGGTTTAAGGTGTTCTATAATTTGTAACATAATTTAACTGTGGCGGTCTTATGTCGAGGTTAACTGACAACATCACAGAGAAACTTTCACGTTGTATCGTCAACTTGTATGTGTTTTTTTGTGATTTGCTAAAAAAAAGCAATAAAAAATGCCTACCGACCTACCCTATTTTTTTAGAGCATGCAATAGCAAACACATCTATTTTTATTTTTGACCTTAGTAAGAGTGGGGCAGGTTCCCAGATTCCTATGTATCATTTCTCTCTATCTGGGGCAGCTTTAAATAGCATATGCTGTAATGTGTTCATAATATTAGTTAGCACTGCTCCTTAAATACGTTATGATACACATGCTTGCACTAACAGGGTGTGATATCATATACCCCTACAACTATATACCTATAATACATATATATTATATGTATATATAAACAGGGCCTTCCCCAGGAATGTTTTATTAAGAAGTAGGGGCATAAGTACGTACGACAAGCTGGGGGATGGACCGATGAAAAGAAGAGATTTGGCATATATCTAGTATCATAAGAAATTGAATAAAAAAGATACTTAAACTATCATTTTACTGGGAATTTATTATTTTATTTCATCTATTAATTTAGGGAAAAAATCATAAAATCTTTAAAGTCATTGATAATCCAATTGATCTGACATGCATGCTGGTAAAGCTACAATCTTCTAGTTTTCCAATTACAATTAACTAATTATCAAACAATAATTTGACTGATCCTATTATGATAGTATAAAAAGATAGAGAGAAGAAGAGATAATACCCGCGAGGGTGTGCAGCAGTATAAAGAGAAAGAGATAGTTATAGTATATGTATGTTTTACTTAACTATATGCATATACTATTACTAAGAGAATATATCCTTAGGTCACTGATATACTATATCACTATCTCTTCTTTTCTTTATTATTCTATACTAGTATCGTAATGGAAGCATGTGGATTATTTACTCATTCAAATTACCTGTCATTATAAATCAAACATCCAATTAGTGCATAAAAGACACATCTACGAACGGCAAGATGATTTTTGATATGTGCCATCCTCCGTCTAGGGTGCATCTATAAACGTCCGTATGTCAAAAAAGCACCCAAAGACGTCAAATAAATGAGACTAACATCCAATATACCGTCATGGCAAACAAATCTAACTTTTCGTAAGCCGCGATCCTTTAAATTTCCTATCAAAAGAGGCCTATTATATAATTAAGTGTGTTTGTAGTTCTAAGGATTATATTCCCTCCACCTTTTAACCATTAGGACATGCTACAGGTATAGGTACAATCAGGGTGTAAGTATACTGGGAGGAGAAACGGATTGTTTTGGTGTAGCACACCCATTGCAACACAGGAAGTGTCGGCCTGGGGTAGTCGCATAATGGCGTCAATAAATAATTCTCATTTATTTTTGCACTAATTTAAAGTGCTATATTTGGTTTATATCACATTGTTGATCTATTTGTTACATTTTTCAAGCATGTCATGTCAAAATTGTGAGTTTTTAATTTATTTTGCTTATATGGAAATGAGTGTAGGAATACAATATTATGGCATCTTGGTGTTTATGTTTTTAAAGGGACCATTCATTCATGAGACAAGTTCTTTCTTAGAAGATACATGACCCCCATTTTTCTGTGGATTTTTTGGCAGCATATGTGTCATTTGCGATGAGAATGTAAGTTATTCATTTTTAGATATGAATGACAACATGGCATTTACATTTTAATTCACACACAACTCAATGCAACAATCAATGGGAGTGTTACACCTTTTGCCGTTTTATGTTGTCGTGCGTGTGTTTCACTACTGCGTGAAAATGACTACTTCCGGTTGTTTCGCGCGTGTGTGAAAAACAGCAAATTCTTATAAATTATTACACTTACAAACTCAATAAAGGTGCGAAATGTAAACATAAGTATTATTTATTCACATTGTGTCCTCTGATACAGAGCGTGTATTTGTTTGCATGTATAAAAGCACATTTTACCAGACGGTTCCGTGTAACAAAGATGGCGCCACTCTGCGCCACATAAAAAATGGTGACAGTGTATAGCTACTGCAAACGAGATACGAGATTACAGGTTATTTAGGCATTAATAATAACAAAAAGTGAATAGTACACATATTTATCTTTGTCAAGAAGGTAATTTCAAGGTGGTGATTATAAGACAAAGACTAAAAAGAGGTGATGAAAATGTGCCTTTTGAGATATCAGCTGAAATTTTTAATTTTTCAAATTAAAAATCGTGTGGAGCTATTGCAAACTAGATACGAAGTATGGGTTATATTAGGCATTAATAATAACAAAAAGTGAATAGTAGACATATTTATCTTTGTCAAGCAGGTAATTTCGTGATGTTGCTTATAACAGAAAGCCGTAAAAAAGAGGCTGTAAAAACTAATTTGAGATGTTGGCTGAAATTTTAACTTTTCACATGTAACGCGCTTACGATCGATTTACCTGTATCGATAAAATAGTAAATGGCGGCGTTCTAGCGAGACAACATAAATCGACAAACTAGAGCGTTTATGAACCCGTTTCTCCTCCCCGTATACTTACTCCCTGGTACAATAGAGTCTGAACTAACTTAAGTAATTAACCAATATTAATCCAATAATATAGCATTAAGGGTGCTAACAAATCAGTCTGCAAACAGTGCCAAACACGCGCAGTCTGTTTGTGTATTTCACTGAAAAAAAGGGCATGTAGCATGTACATGTCACGGTTATGGATATCTAACAGGTAGATTGATGTTGCATTGTCTGGCCGGTTAGCTCAGTCGGTAGAGCATCGGAACGGTAGTCCGAAGGTCCCGGGTTCGAGCCCCGGTCTGGCTGCACATTTTTCAGTCTGTAGGGGGAGTGTGTCACGGTTATGGATATCTAACAGGTAGATTGATGTTGCATTGTCTGGCCGGTTAGCTCAGTCGGTAGAGCATCGGAACGGTAGTCCGAAGGTCCCGGGTTCGAGCCCCGGTCTGGCTGCACATTTTTCTAGTCCTGTGACATACACAGTAAGCGTGTAGTCCAGTTTGGCAGCTACTGAACCTGGAAATCTTTTTTCCTAGACCGTCTGTGGTACAATCTGGAGGCATTTCCGCAACACAATGAGACTGATTTTGTCTTTGCAATTTATATATTATTTTTTTCTAGAGCTAAATGAAGAAGTTACCTGAACCCCACCACCTTATTGCATTTTTGGGCTTTTTATTTTTTTTCAATATTTAGGACAATGTGTACGAAACTGCGAACTTTGCGTACAAACTACAGGTAACTACGCGCCTGAATACTATGAAACCACACCATGTGCTATTGTTTGGGGCGCTTGTTTCAGCCAAAGGTTTTTCGGCGATAATTTCATTAATATACGATCAATCAATACAAGCTATACATCGATCTGTAGATCTTTTGTTATGGTAATGGAAAATTCACAATAGCAAGCTTACCCTTTCTGTATATGTATACAGCAATCAAGATTTGAAATCCCCCATTCAGTTTTGATCGATTCTATAAAAGAAAAATCGTCTGCGTGAAATTGCATAGACGCTTGCATTGATTTGGGTCAGTCTATTCAGGTAGTGAATGGTAGATTGATTGCTGCAGTAATCTAAAGGTGAAGTCTTGTGTTGTTTCACATGGTACTTTAATTAAAAATTAATTAAGCTATCCGTGCTGTTGTTTAAGTAAAGCTATGTGAAGATTTTGGGTTTTATAATTATTTACTATTATTTTAAGCTGTTAAGATTAAAACTATAACAATAAATAAAAAGTGAAATGGGGTGGAGAATGGGTTTTAAGTGTTGCTATTAGATGAAGAGGATGTGAAGCTATTATAAATTAAGAAATGTACAAGTTTGACGGGAATACCATATTATATAAATATCACATCCCATGGAGGGTGATAGAACATATTGTCAACCCGAGATTGGTAATGTCCACCGAGGCTTTAGCCGAGGTGGACATTACCACATCGAGGGTTGACAATATGTTCTATCACCCTCCATGGGATGTGATATTTATTTTATTATACCAAACATCAAAATTCATTTAATCAGCAATTATTTTTTATTAACAACAATAAAGAACTTGAAAAAAAATTTGCCATGAAACATTACCATGAAACATTACCAATTGTTGACTGATCGGGAATGGGGAAATTACATAGAGAATTTTGAGTGAGGTATAATAATGATTATTGTTTACCTCAGTATGAATAATTATTATGTCAGAAACATCTATGACTACTCCCTGATAAAATAAATAAATATGTTCGTCAGCATTTGCCATATTTTTTATCTTATAATTGAAGAGCTCGCTACCGCAAGAATTATCGTTTCCTGAAAATAGTTCAATATGGCGTCGAGTACTCTTCGAGTCGGATTCCCGAGTGACGGAATCCGACGAACCAGTTCCGATTGTTCCGTAATCCTGTAATGAACGGTTACGAAAATCGACGACACAATTTCGGTGCACACCGATCTGAACGGAAAAGACCGAACGATAATTCGGCTCTCATTTGAATAGTTATATCATTAGAAAAGTATCGAAAATATTGAATGGTGTTATTCCACTACCACACCGAAAGTTATGTGATAAATAAAATGTTGATGTTATTGGTATTTTTTGTAAATTTGCATGCACATAATGAGATACGGGAGTGTTTTGGCTTACTTTGCATCTTATATAATTACGAAATGGATATGAAAGCGAAATTGCGAATGGTTCAATAGGTTCGTAACACCAACATGTACACTACAATCGAAAGTAATAATAAATAAACATATATTATATAATCAATCAAGGAAATACAATACATATATTAAAGGAATGACTTTCTAAATTACGCAAGAACTGAGGGAGAAAATCGGCTTATTGGCACAGTCACACGTTGGTAGTTCGTTTGCCATAATATACCTAAATCAAAGAAAGAATGAACTAGATCTACTAGGAAGTGTTACGTATTGCTTCTGATATATTATATTTTTTCTGAAATCGCGCAGGCGTACAGGACATGAACATGACGCAGACTTGTGTTGTCCGAAGAAACGAGCTCACGGTATTCATTTAGTAACACTTTTTCGACATACGTTTGGCGCAGGTAAAACGTTGTATTGTGGTTTTATTGGTTTTACAAAGACGATTGCCTATATAGTAAAAGACAATTTATTAATTAAATTAACCAAACAATGCATCAGAGGTAAAACATTATATATTACCAAGTCTATGTATTAATGTATAAAATCACGAGTGAGGCTTTCCTCCTGATAAATCAGCTAATAATGTTATTATTGTTTAACGCCTACATTACGTGAATGTTTTACCTCTGGAACTCGGGAGCACTAATTCGTATACTCCAGTTCAATCTAATGAAGATGATATTATTTTCACGCATCACTCGGTGCACTACTTTCGAGGCCGGGGTAGAAGAAAAGCAAAACAAACTTCCAACTATGTACTGGATTCCAAAATTACATAAACAGCCGTTTAAAGCCCGCTTTATTTCGAATTCAAGTGCCTGCACCACTACAAACATCTCCAAACTTTTAACTTCTTGTCTTACTGTTGTTAAGGATCACATTAAACAATACTATGCTAAAGCTTTTGACAACTCTGGGCTTCATTTATTTTAGTCAATTAAAAAACCAGAAGACGTTCTTGATAAAATGTATAATGAACGCCAAGTTTCATCTATAAGTACTTATGACTTCTCAACACTATATACAACCTTACCCGCATCATCTTATCCAAGTAAGTATAAAAGTCGAACAGGAAATGCAGCTTTCACAGAAGACAGCAAACCCAAAAACAAGCAAAAATACAAACAAGAATGGCAATAGTAATAATAAAGGCATATGACGTCACAAACACAAAAAGGGTTGACAGTAGGGCTACCGCCTTGGAACAGTGAGTGGGTTTAATCCAGGTTCTAGGTTGCACCAAACCGCACACTTACCCTACTGTCATTCGAATAAAACGGGACAGTGTAAATAAAGAAATCTCCGCCTTGAACTCTTCTCTAACCAACAAGGCAGCATAAATAGGCAATATAAGTAAAACACAAAGATGATCGTGTATAGGTAGACGTCATCATAGTGTCCACAGCCTGTCCGGTCATCCTAAATCGTTAAAAAGGAAAGCATAGTGGCGAACTGTAAATGGGTCCACCACCAAGCATAAATAGGTACAACTATGACATGCACAGATATTGTAGTTCTCATAACTCCAAACACGTCACATAACATACACTGCGTATCTGCATATATATATCGTTGTCGTATGACGATGCCGTATTTTCGGCGGTCTTCTCCGTATCACAGCGACCACTCATCAATCGAGACTGCCTAGTCATTTTCGTAATCCGGTATTTTTAACGTAGATGCATTTGTGTCATTCCTTTCATTAAACTCCTACCCACACACCGCAAGTTGGCCTACGTGATAAATAACAATAGACAAACATAAAACAAAATAATTGAGTTTATTACATTTCTATGCGTGAAAGATCGGGATTTCTCAGTGCAAGAATATTCATAATCGCTAAATATTAATAACTAACTCAGAACACAATAATAACTAACGTTGCTAACTTAGAACACAATAATAACTAACGTTGCGACGTTGAGTCGTGACGTCATCAAAGTGTTGCTGACGTCGACGGCATCCGCCGATAACGTTCAATAAAGCGAATATTTGTTTGCAAAAACGTAATTTAAATGTAATAAATAGATTATTTAACTGCTGGGATCGATTATTGGGTAATCCTTCACTTGATGGTAGATGTGCTTTGTTTTTTCACTCACTTGCGGGCGCTCGTTCGTGAAAAGAACCACACGTCTACCACTCGTGAATGATTTCCCTATAATCGTTCCCAGCAGTTAAATAATCTCTATATAAAGTTTAGTAATTTGATCACGTATTGTGCACATCTATTTTACGTGATTGGCCTTTCGGCCTTTGTCTTATGTTTTTGTTATGACAACGTTGGATTTTCTATGACCTCCTTTAATAAATGCTCTATAAGTAGTATCTTCTATTTTTTATTCTACCTTAAGTTTAAATATATTACCGAATTGACAAAATATAACCAAAAATAAGTAATATGCAAACACAATTGTATTAGAGCTATTCAAATAAGTATTAATATTGATTAGAAAATTTGCGAGTTATGTGAACAAACAAAGAACTATCGCAGAAATTTTTAAAAAATCAAGCTTGCCATTTGTTTGAAATCAATTTCTTCTTTAATTATATAAAGGCAGGCAACCTTAGATACACATTTTGCTACAATTTTACTACATAATTTTGTTAAAAGAACACCATTAAATAAATACCAGACAGGTCAACTACTTCCACGAAATAACGATGTGTCATTATCAATAATCAACCAATAAGTGAGAACACCATTAAATAAATACACTTCCACGAAATAACGATGTGTCATTATATATAATCAACCAATAGGTGATCGGCTTCAAAACTTCATTCTTTGCAGGACAATTCAAGGTCACCCGTTCATGCAATCGTTTAAAGTCGCTTATTTTCGTCATATATCCAAAATAATGCTCGTTAATAGCTCCAAATATGATGCGTTCGAAGGACAGGCAAGAAATAATGAATAATTATCCTTAACGTTTTGTATTGTAATATAAATAGATGGATAATTCTACTTTCATTTTCTATTTACTAAAATATACAATGAAGTTATTCTAAGAAACTTATCAATGTCCGAAATTGAACCCTATAATGTGAAATTGGCATTCTCCCAAAATGTGCCGGCGACATTTTTCTCAGCTCGTTTTCTAACTTTTATGTATCATAGTTTGAATAAAAAATATATAAGAAAATGAATGAATGAATGAATGAATGAATGAATGAAAGTCTTTATTTACAGAGGGTAACCCAATTAGTATAAACTAATCTTCCTTGGGGCCCTCTAAAGCAATATTTACATACATACAAATACATAATTATATAGCAATATAACAATCAGCATAACAAATTCAAAGTTAGCATTATTCATAAACATGATCAACATGATAACAATGTTACACAACAACATAATACATACATATGGCGGCAGAGGTTTAACTTACAGACTTACATATGGCCATATTTACAATTTTAGCTTTATGACTGTTGATTCGAATTTATCCACTTAGTATAATTTACTGTGAAACTTTTAATACTTTCGCTCTGTCTTATTTCATTTGGAATGTTATTCCATACTTTTACCCCAGAGTAAGACATACTCACTTTAAAAAGTTCTATATTTGGTTTGGGTATTAAAAAATCCGATTTATTTGAAGAACGTAAATGATTTGGACGCCTGACATTGTAATTGAACATATTTTGAATATATGACGGGACTGCATTTTGCGATACCCTGTACATAAATTTGGCTTTATGAAGTGAAACCCTCTGTTCAATATTAAGAGAATTAATTATATTTAAAGACTCGCTTAAAGTGGTATATCGTCACCTAGAATGATACGACATGCTCTTCGTTGTAATCGCACTAAAACCTGGATATTTGATTGTTTTGTACTACCCCAAATGATACTACAATAGTCAAGATGTGGTTGGACATAGGCTTTGTAAAACATTATTCTATAATTAACAGGAATAAATACTTTAATTCTTGATAATAGCCACAAATTACTAGATATTTTCTTCCTAAGAAATTTTATATGCGTATCCCATTTAAGGTTTTCATTTATATATATGCCAAGAATTTTATCACCTGTTGTGATTTCCAGATTTAAGTCTTTATATTTCAAATTTAGAGGTTGATTAACTAATCTTGTCCGTTTCTGGGGTGTCGTTATCAATATTACTTTTGTTTTTGAAGCATTTAATACCATACCATTGTTTAGACACCATGTACTGACGTTATTTAAAGCAGCTTGTAAATTCATTTCAACTTCTAATTTAGATTTATTTATGTCATATATTGTAGTATCATCTGCATACATATCAACGTTTGAAACATTATCCTGTACATACATAGGCAAGTCATTTATGAATAAAATAAATAAAAGAGGCCCTAGAATAGACCCTTGCGGGACCCCACATGTCGTAATTTGCTTATCAGAGAGAACACCGTTGAAGTTCACCGCTTGAGTTCTATTTGTAAGATAAGACTTGAACCATTTAATAGAATTATCTCCACATTTGTAAATTTGTAATTTTTTTAATAGTATTTCGTGGGAACATAAATCGAATGCTTTAGAAAAATCTAACATAACAACGCCTACAAATTCTCCATCATTTATATAATGAATGATTAAAGTTTACCATTTGGGATTGAAAATTGAAAATAGAAAAAAAAAGTAATAATGTATGAGCTGATCGATCGATCTCTTTCCGATATGATAGAATGGATCACGGCGGATTAATATTTGTGATTAGTGAACTACTTTTACATATAAATCACTTTAGCTTGGGTGTGCTTTAATTTGCGAAACAAATAGTTCGAATCGTAAAACATGTGCATGCATATTTCGCAATATGAGCAGTTTTTTATTCCGCAGACATATGCTTGTAAGGCATTAAAATACATGTTAACAGTTTAAAAGGAGTCTTGAGCTGAAAGTGAGAACTATATATATATTGTTCTATGTTCTTCACGTATAGAGAGGATATGGTAAGTGTTACAATAATGTATTATTTCATTATGCTTCCTTACAACAAGTGTTGTACATGAGGTGGGCTGGGCTGTGATGTTTTTAGGTTGATATTTTAAGCTTCTTTGGTATCATTTACATACAAAATTATAAAAAAAAGGGAAGGTAATCGCACTTTTTTTTCCATTAGACGAAGAAAGCACATGTTTATAACTCCAAAGTTTCACTAAAAAGAGGGAAAAAAATGTTATAATGCTCAACTTTTTTTAAAACTTGTATATGACAAGGTACTATGAAATTTCTTTTAAAAGAAGCACAACAATATATGGGTTTTTTATTAAAAATTATTTAAGTTACACACATTTTGGAGTTTTTTTTTGACTTTGTGACTAAAATACTGTACATTTAATTTTGACATAGATATCGGATATAAAACTAGCTCAGTATCTACTTTTATATATGCATTCGACTATTGAAAAACCTTTTTTTTTCTATAACAAAGTGATAAATTCCACTCCGAGCTACCCTCACCCTCTATTTTGTTGATAACAAAAAATGATCACAAATGACGGAAAAAATATGAAAAAAAAAAGGTTTTGCTTAAAATTTGACGTCTTAAATCCTACATTATATCCATATCTACTAGAATGCAAAAATGAAACAATAAATTAATGTCAAACAGCCAACATCCTTAAAATGTAATTCTAAAGGCCCTGTCCCAATTTGAGTAACACGATTTTAGCTGACTTATTTCCCGTAAATAATTGACATTGTACCAGTCTACGATCAATAGCGTTAAAGGCATTTTTTGTAACTCCGTTTTTCATTGGATTACACTGTCACGTGGTGCGTCACGTGATCATGTTTTCATTTAGAAAAAAATGCCATTGAGGGCGATTGTGGACTTTTTTTCACAGCTGATCGAACATTTTTGGATATTTATTTTACTTGTGGACACGCCGCCTTTATTTTACATAGAAAAACATTGAAAAATGACGTTAAAAAAGACCCAAAATCGTGTTACTCAAAAATAAAACACTAAACAAAGAAAAATATTATTCATGGAGTCCATACTGACGTCCATGGTACTTTATATAGTGTTACATTATGCTTATATGGTCTGCAAGTATATATTTGTTCTTCAATCCACAAACATTGGGGTACACCTTTAACATGAGGGTTAGTTTATTGCAAGATATAGATATTATATATATATCATCTAGTGAAAAGATTTCAGATATCGCAGATATCATATATTTAATATAAAAAAATAAATGAAAAGAGTTTATTTAACACTACAACTATGCGATGAATGATTACATCAAATGTATTTATTTTATAAGTGGTATACCAGTCTTTTCTAGACGCATCAAACATTTTTAAAATGTTCCAATTCATGATAACAATTTCAAATCACGCAAAATATGGTGTTACTGTGTTTTTCAGGTCTTAAGTTTGAATTGGTTATATAATTTGAATGGAAATGTTGTAAATTTTTGAAAATTAACCTGGTGCATAACCTAGGATAGCACTAGTCTTTCATAATAAGACTTCGCATTTGTATATTTCAAATTTCTTGTCTCTTCTTTTCTTTTGATTTTTTAATATTTTTTGGTATTTTGCCTAAATGTGAACTGCAACAATATGAAAAAATAAGCATCATATTAATGAAGACTAAACCTGAAAAAAACTGCTGTATGATATCTAAAACTTTGGATATATATTTACATAATTGTTACAACCTTCCATTCTTGGCATTGATCTCAGCTCTCCGAAGAGCACAGTGAAACCTATCGATTATTTTTCAACATTTCAATTAAAGAGAATCCCAGTTCAAATGATAATAAATATAATAACAGTCGCGAAGAAAAGAATGTAGTTAGAAGAGTTTATGGATGTGTAAACGTCTTGAAAATTGTTATGTTAGGTTTCATCCTGGTATGCTTCAAACTGCAATAATGGTTATCACGCCTTCGTCTCTCACCGCTGGGAGCTCAACTTGCAAGTGAGGAAGTGTCGATTCTTGGAGATGGCGACAGGTGTATAGTACTGGTTCTACCAAGGAAAAGTGGGTGGTCTGCCTCCGCCACAAAAAACATACCGTCATATATAACCTTACATGTGTTGAAAATGACGTAAAATACCATACAAACAAACAAATCATCAGCGGCCTCGGTAGCTCAGTGGATAAGGCCCATGCTTTAGAGTTACAGACCTCATGTCTGACGGGAAATCTCATCTCGATCCCTGTGAGGTTGCTGTCCCAATATAATCTAATATTTTTTATGATGTGTTAACGATAAAACTGTATTTCATTCATTCATACATTGATTCATTTATTGATTCATTTATTGATTCATTCATTATTTCTTTCTTTCTTTCTTTTTTTCTTTCTTTCTTTTTTTCTTGCTTTCTTTCTTGACGGGAATACCATATTGATTATTGTTTTCCTCAGTATGAATAATTATTATGTCAGGAACATCTACGACTACTCCCTGATAAAATAAATAATTATGTTCGTCAGCAGTCGCCATATTGTTTATCTTATAATTGAAAAGCTCGCTATCGCAAGAGTTATCGTTTCCTGAAAATAGTTCAATATGGCGTCGAGTACTCTCCGAGTCGGATTCCCGAGTGACGGAATGCAAAATCTTACATAATTACGAAATGGATATGAAAGCGAAATTGCGAATGGTTCAATAGGTTCGTAACACCAACATGTACACTACAATCGAAAGGAATAATAAATAAACATATATTATATAATCAATCAAGGAAATACAATACGTATATTAAAGGAATGACTTTCTAATTTACGCAAGAACTGAGGGGGAAAAATCGGCTTATTGACACAGTCACACGTTGGTAGTTCGTTTGCCATAATATACCTAAATCAAAGAAAGGATGAACTAGATTTACTAGGAAGTGTTACGTATTGCTTCTGATATATTATATTTTTTTCTGAAATCGCGCAGGCGTACATGACATGAACATGACGCAGACTTGTGTTGTCCGGAGAAACGAGCTCACGGTATTCATTTAGTTACACCTATTCGACATACGTTTGGTGCAGGTAAAACGTTGTATTGTGGTTTTATTGATTTTACAAAGACGATTGCCTATGTAGTAAAAGACAATTTATTGATTAAATTAACCAAACTATGTATCAGAGGTAAAATATTAGATATTACCAAGTCTATGTATTATTGTATAAAACACGAGTGATGCATTCCTGCTGATAAAGCAGCTAATAATGTTAATAGTGTATGACGCCTACATTACGTGAATGTTTTATCTCTGGAACTCGGGAGCATTAATTCGTATACTCCAGTTCAATCTACTGAGGATGATATTATTTCCACGCATCACTCGGTGCACTACTTTCGAGGCCGGGGTAGAAGAAAAGCAAAACAAACTTCCAACTATGTACTGGATTCCTAAATTACATAAACAACCGTTTAAAGCCCGTTTTATTTCGAATTCCAGTGCCTGCACCACTACAAACATCTCCAAACTTTTAACTTCTTGTCTTACTGTCGTTAAGGATCACGTTAAACAATACTAGGGCTTCATTTATTTTAGTCAGTTAAAAAACCAGGAAACGTTCTTGATAAAATGTATAATGAACGCCAATTTCACCTATAAGTACCTATGACTTCTCAACACTATATACAACCTTACCGCAACACCTTATCCAAGTAAGTATAAAAGTCAAACAGGAAATGCAGCTTTCACAGAAGACAGCAAACCCAAAAACAAGCAAAAATACAAACAAGAATGGCAATAGTAATAATAAAGGCATATGACGTCACAAACACAAAAAAGGGTTGACAGTAGGGCTACCGCCTTGGAACCGTGAGTGGCAAAAAGGCCGCTGGGGGATTAAACCAGGTTATAGTGTGCACCAAACCTCACTCTTACCCTACTGTCATTCGAATAAAACGGGACAGTGTAAATAAAGAAATCCCCGCCATGAACTATTCTCTAACCAACAAGGCAACATAAATAGGCAATATAAGTAAAACACAAAGATGATCGTGTATATATAAATACAAAGAAAAACAAGAGCCTAGAAAGCCACAAAGAAGGTACTCGATGACTTGGCAGAAGTCAGAGCAACAAGAGAATAAACCATTGAGGTCACGACAACACAATACCACAGACAAACATCAAACGTCACCGTCCTTTAGGGCTTTAGGTAGACGTCATCATAGGGTCCACAGCCTGTCCGGTCATCCTAAATCGTTAAAGAGGAGAGCATAGTGGCGAACTGTAAATGGGTCCATCACCAAGCATACAGTACATTGCAAAATGATGGGGGCATAACCTCTGTTGATAAAATAAACTTTTTAACAAGTTTAACAAAGATAATATGAAAGTGATCATGACCAAGAATCTTACGAAGTTTGTAAATCACATCACCATAGAAGTCAGTTCGTGATAGTCCTTGTCTCAGAAGAGTTCTTAAATTACTTTTATATTTGGAAAAAATATCAGGGTTACGATAATAACATTTTACAAATGTTTTACGAAGTTTATGATAACGGTCGGGGAACATCCCCATCTAAGTATTAGGAATATCAAAATAACTGTCAGAGTATTAACTTTCATACCCCATCCAACCCCTTCTCGAAGAAGCGAAAACGGGGTTGGCTCGGGTATGAAATAAAACTTTAATTTCGGCTTAAAAAAGTTTGCATATTGTAAAATTAAAATATTTAATAGGTAATTGTAAACAAGTTTTCGTATTTTTTCAGTAAAAGTGTTTTTTTTAAACGTGATTTATTGTCTATAAAATCCTACTAATATAAGCTTTCCCATCACTTAATGGAATTAAGGCGTGACCATGTAATGCTTGTCATAGATGTTACTAATTAATTCGCCATTTTCAATATATTGAACTGAATTGGGTTAACGGCGCATCAACACATGGCAGGTTATATGGCGCCTATAGATGCCAATCAAGAAAAGACGCGACAGTATCAGAAATGTTAGCATTGTTGAGTTGAATTTCCGTTTAGGATGGATAGTATTAAATATAGTAGAAAAGAAAGGATTGTCCATGTTTAGTTTATCATCCAGATACCGAGAGGTGTCATTAAAGGCTTCGATTACATCTGCCTAAGTATCGAATGAAAAGAGAATGGAATGAGAAATTTGGAAATTGCCGATTTTAACATGAAATCTCTTTCATAGCAATAAAAGAACAAATATGCGACAGGAGGTGCATATGGGTATACCAATTTGTCTATAAACGGCGGTTCCATACTTGACGAAAATATTATCTAATAAGCAAATGAGTGCTTCACAAACTTCTTGGCAGGCCCGCATATTGTAATGGTCTAAACGGCCATTAGTGAAAAAACGCTTTAATATTATTAAATGGCCAAACATGTAGTTTTTTCTCTAGTGATTTATGTTTTGGAATGGGAGCAATAAGCTTGTCTAGGCTGACATATTGAACATTGACAACCTTTTCTTTTCTACTATGGTTAATAATATATATCCTAAAGAACTTCAACTTAACAAAGCTAATATTTCTGATATTAAAGCTTCTTTTCTCGATTTACATCTCTCTAGTGAAAATGTTGAAATAATTAGCAAAATGTATGACAAGAGAGATGATTTTAATTTTGATGTTGTTAATTATCCCCATTTAGATGGGGATGTTCCCCGAGCAACTTCTTATGGGATCTATGTGTCTCAACTTATTCGTTTGTCTACTACCACCAATCAAGAAACAAAGCACCAACAAACTCTTACGAATATAAGGACACTCCTTACTTCACACGCAGTGGTAGAGAAGTGAAGAAACCACAAAAATACGGTGAATTTGTGTTATAAACAAATACAAATAATATAGTGTTTAAAATCAAAATTATTCTTAAACATATAGAAAAATAAAGTTTGTTTTGTACAAAAGGGCTGATTTCTCTACACTGGATTAATGCTACACAATTCAGATGATACTCTACAATATTTGACAAATACCAGCATCATTATATTGAGGGCGAACACCTAATTATCTTTATAAACTGTCAAATATTAAGTTTTATTCATTTATTTTGATTATCATTACGCCTTAACTAAAATATTTGTGGAAACAAAAACAATTCTCTTTTGACAGCTTCCCAAATCTAAACACACCACTGTCAGGCTGCTTAATTGTTAGTGTGAATGAAATAAGCTGTTGAAGTTTATCTACATGAATGAAATCCAATTCAGAGGCACGCGAACATTTACTCCAGCAGGGCTACCATTACCATAAACTTCGAAAAACCTTTGCAAAATGTTATTATCGTAACCCCCATCTAAATTTAAAATATAAAAAATGTAATTTAAGAACTCTTCTGCGACAAGAACTATCACAACCTATGGTGATGTGATTTACAAACTTCGTAAGATCCTTGGTCATATCACTTTCGTAAACTCTTTATAAAACGTGTTATAAGGTTTATCAAAAGAGGTTATGATCCTATCATTAGCGCAAGGTACTGCATGTTTAGTGCTTGACCCAATTACAGTTCGCCACTTGACCCATTAACAGTTCGCCGCTTGACCCATTTACAGTTCGCCACTATGCTTTCCTCTTTGATTGTGCGATGACCGGACAGATTGTGGACCCTATGATGACGTCTACCTAAATCCTTATAGGACGGTAACGGTTGATGTTTGTCTTTAATCTTGTCTTATCGTACCCTAAACGGTTTGTTCTCTTGATGCTCTGGCTTCTGCCAAGTCATTGAATACTTACTTTGTGGCTTTCTAGGCTTTTTTATATTATATATACATGATCGTTTAAGTGTTTTAATTATATTACCTATTAACGCTGTCTTGTTTGTTAGAGATTAAAACCTGGCGGGAATATCTTTATTTACCCTGTCCCGTTTATTGGGATGACAATAGGGTATGAGTGAGGTTTGCTGCACCCTAGAACCTGGTTTAAACCCCAACCAGCGGCCTTTTTTGCCACTGACCGTTCGTTCCAATGTGGTAGCCTATTGTAAACCCTTGTGTGTTTGTGATGTCTTATCTTGACTATTATTCATCTTTATATATAGTTGTTCTTTCTTTCTTTGTGTGTATGTGGTTACAATAAACGGGACAGCGCAAATAAAGATATTCCCGCTAGATTATAATTTCTAATCAAATATTCTCCACCAACCAACAAGGCAGCATTAATAGGCAATACAAGACACAATACAAACTAATTTCATACTTTTCTCTATTCCCACAGCAGACGACGCCGTAGAAATGAAGACTAACCTAACGTGTGCCGTCATCGGCGAAGGTAACCTCCTTCTTTTCTGCTTAAAAGAGCTCCTAGATCAAGGCATTGGTATCAAAACAGTATTTTCAAACACTGAGTCCGCGAAAAAATTCTGTGACGAGCACGCAATAGCATACCACAAGCGTAACGCGAATCTTTTCGAAATCCTTAGTGAAAGTAACATTGACTTTCTATTTAGTGTTTCAAACCCACGTATTTTAAAAGATGACGTTTTGAAAATACCGCGCAAACTGACAATCAACTATCATGATAGTCTGCTTCCAGCATACGCGGGCGTACACGCGACCAGTTGGGCAATTATGCGTGGAGAACGTTACCATGGGATCAGTTGGCACGTAGTAGAGGTTGGAATAGACACGGGTGATATTCTTCAAAGTGAAATAGTTGACATTTTAGAGGATGACTCTGCTCTGACATTGAACCTAAAATGTGTTGAAACAGCAAAATGTGCGTTTAAAAGACTCGTGAATGAAATTGTTGCGGATGATCTCAAACCGCAGAAACAACCTAGCGTTGGACGGACATACTTTGGACTTTATGCCATTCCAAAAAATGCCGGAGTGCTGAAATTTAATGAAAACGCGGACACGATTTACAATCTTTCGCGAGGACTCGAACTTGGGAATCATGTCAATTCTTTGGGTAGTCCAAAAATAAAAACATCAACAGGAGAGTTTTTTCTTGTTACAAACGTTACAATGTCGGAAGAATTCACCCAAGCCAATGAAAACAGAGGCTCCGTAGCGGGAACCATTATTGACATAGTCGATGATACGCTCTGTGTTACAACAAATACTACATCTATTGCAATTTCAGTCGCAAACTTGCATGGTGCTCCAATAATCGAGGGTTCATTTCGCTCACACGGACTAACAGTCGGTTCAAAACTTAACAATAACTTTGAAACAGATTTAAATAAACTGTTGGCATTCAGAAAGAATGAATCGTTTTGGAGAGGTAGTGTGGTTAAGTATGAACCAACTATGTTTTACCGACAGAAAATGAACGTAGAGGCCAACATGAGCTGTGTAACGACTGAGATAAGCATTAAATCAGTATTGCTACATCTACCTGAGCTGAAAATGGATGACAGAATTGATTGTAACAAAATCTTCCTACAAGCATGCTTTGTTGCATTCCTGGCACGCATAACATGTTCTTCAACAGTGCACGTTGGTTTGCTGGTAGATAAGGAAAGTCTACCACTGGAGAGCAGAGATCTTTACGCCGACATTACGCCCGGTACTTTTCCCGTGGACAACAGCTGCGGTGTCACAGAGATTATAGAAGATTGCGCAAACACATTGCAAAAGCACATAGACGCTAGATCATTTCTCATTGACATGCTATATCGATATCCAGAATTGCGTGGACAAATAAGATCACCCCACCACAACTTAGTAATCGGTAGAAAAACAGAAAAAACTCACTCCAGTGACGTTTTACGGGCAGTAGTGTGCAACTGCAATATGTTGCTGCTTTTTCTGAATGAAGACCGGAACATCGAGGTTATTTATCGTGAGTGTCATTCGTCAGATTTAAGCCATGTTATAGGGGTACTGCAACACTTCGCGACTTTCATAAATGCGGTTAACAACTGCACAGCATCAACGAAGCTCAGGTTCCTTTCAATGGTGTCCAAAAAAGAAATGCAATTGTTCTACCAGTTTCCAGAATCTGCAATAACAAACGAACCTATAGAGGAGAGTATTACAGACATGGTTCAGAGGCAGTGCCAGCTGACTCCACGAAGTATCGCAATACAGACAACAAATCACATTATGACATACTCCACTCTTTCAGATGAGGTAAACAAGTTTTGCACGTTGCTCGCAGAGTTAGAGTCTTCAAGAAATTCAACAAAACCGATAGTTGCCCTTCATATGCCAAATTCTATCGCCTACATAGTCTCAGTATTGTCCCTCACAGCCTGTGATACGGCATTTCTACCGTTACCCGTCGATTTACCAGCAGACAGGCTCGTGTTCACACTCAAAGATGCGAACGTAAAAAAAATAATTGTAACAAAAGACGAATTCCATGACCAGAAAGGACTCACAAGATATCGTTTGAATGTCGTTCTCGAGCATGCGATATTAGATGAGGAGCTTGTGGTTGTAGAGTTAGACGAAGAATTAAATGGGGAAACAAATGATGTTACCACTAATGAAAATAAAAGCAGCATACCTGAATGCCACAATACAGACGACGGAGACGCAGACTTCGTCTATTTGATGTACACATCGGGATCAACTGGAAGACCAAAAGGTGTCAAAGTCAAAGAATCGAGCGTTGTTAACCTTGCAAAAGCTCAAATCATGTGTTGGACTATTGGGACTAGAGATGTCATCGCTCAGTTTGCCTCGATCGGATTTGATGCTTCGATATCCGAAATATTTATATCACTCCTTTCGGGTGCGTCGCTAGCTGTCCTAGGCTCAACTGAAAGGCACGGCAGCGATTTTCTGACTGCTTTGAATAAAATGAAAGTGTCGGTCATAACGCTTCCTCCGTCTGCGCTAAATGTTTACTCTCCTGATGAATTGCCATATATAAAAAAGGTGATTACGGCTGGTGAAGCGTGCACCATGAGCACGGCTATGAAATGGGCATCCGCAAAGAATGTACGATTCTTCAACGCCTATGGACCAACGGAGGCAACAGTATGCGCTACTTGTTTTGAGTTTCAGCCATGCATGATATGCGAAGACGTAAACAGAGGTGTTCCCATTGGTAAAGCCATCGATGGAGCCAATGTTTATCTGTTCGATGACTTTCTAAACCCTGTTCCACCAGACATTATTGGTGAAATCTATATCGGTGGAAAAGGTCTTGCTCACGGTTACATTGGGCACGCAGCTCATTACACTAACGATCTCTTTATACAAAACCCATTGACGAAAGAAAGATCCCTACTTTACAAAACTGGCGACCATGCGTTCCAAGACAGAGATGGAAACATAACTTACATCGGAAGATTAGATAATCAAGTGAAAATTCGAGGACACCGCATCGACATCGGCGAGATAGAGCAGGTCCTACTTCAGCACAAGAAGATAGAAATGGCTATCGTGGTTGCCCACAAATGCACCAGAACAAACGAGATGTTAATAGCTGCCTTTGTAGCGCCTTTCTGTATATACATTTCGGAAGTAAGAGAGTATTTGTCACAAGTCATACCAAAATATATGATGCCAACCTGCATCAAGCGAGTTGAACTTTCATACTTTCCCAAAACATTAAACGGGAAAATTAATAGAAAGCATTTGGAGCAAGATGAAAGCATACATGACAATCTAGTTGACTATGAGCATAGTCATTTAAACCAAACTGAGCTGTTGGTGGCTCGCCATTGGTGCTCTATCTTAAAGTTGGACGACTCGCTCATTTACTCCTTGCATCGACAAAGCTCATTTACAGAACTTGGAGGAAACTCGTTGCAACTGGTATTACTGCTAAGGCTGATTGAAGATGAGGCTAACATGAAAATCTCCTTCACGGAATTTGGCACAGCCGACACCATTTATGAATTTGCCGAGGTCATAAGAAGGCGAAGAGATATAAAACGTAAATGCGAACGCGGAGATGTTAAACCGAAAGAGGATTTGAGAAAGTTCATCATCAATGATTCGGAACTTGACAGAAGCTTCGTTCCTCATTCAGAAAATCAACGATCTGAACAAGTTACGCACAGCACCAAGCTGGGCGCAAATAATACTACAAAACCAAACCCGAAGAACATACTTCTTTCCGGTACTACTGGCTTTCTTGGCGCCTTTCTAGTCTCTGAAATACTAGAGCAGACACATTTTAACGTTTGTTGTATGGCTCGGGAAACAACCGAGGTGCTTGGAATGGATCGGATAGTCGACAACATGAGAAAGTATGGCCTTTGGAAAGTTGAATACTTGCCTCGCATTGCTGTAGTCATTTCCGATCTGTCAAAAAAGAACATGGGCATCGCTCCAGATATGTACAGGTCACTCTGCAACACTACTGATTTGGTGTTCATGAATGCTGCAATGATGAATTTCAATACAACCTACGAAGACCATCGTATCACTAATGTTGAAGGCACCAAGGAAATAATTAAATTTGCGGCCACTGGTAAACAGAAGTACTTGTTTGCTACGTCATCTCTTAGCGTGTTCCTTTTCCCGCCATCAACTTCTGAAAATGGAAACAGTCGTAGCAACTTCTGCGAATCAGATTTTCCGGATGATCCTCTGCTCATCGAAGGAGGCTACGGACAAAGCAAATGGGCAAGTGAGCGTCTAGTAATGCAGGCATTGGAACTTTTGCCAGGTGGTGCCATCTTCAGACCTGCTCGAGTTTCTGGACGAAGTACGGACGGTGTTGGTCCAACGAACGATTTATTTGCCTCTACCATCACTGGCATGAAGCGACTGGGTGCGTATCCGGATATGAATTTTCCATTTGACCTAACCCCCGTGGATTTTTGCGCCAAATCCATGATCGAAATTACGTTAAAAATCGTTAATGAGAACAATTACACAAAAGAAAATGTGTATCATTTGTTCAATAAAGACACTATTCCATTTAAAGATATTTTTGTCGGAATGGGTCTAAATCCGATGCCACTGGATGAATGGAGAAATACCCTGAAACGAGCTGATGAGACAAACAAGGAACTGATTCCGTTAACGCCGTTCTTTCTGTCCCAGTTCTGGGATAAGGCTCCTGATTGGCCAGTGTTTGATACCAGAAACACTGACAATGCTATATCCGACGATGCTAAAGCATTAAAGAAACCAACTTCAGAATTGCTCAAAATTTATAAAACATATTTCGGTGTTTGAAATTAGGCTTTTACATATAGTTGCATTACAAAGTCTGAATAGTTAAAATTTATGAATTTGTTATAGTACTATGTTCAGGAACAATGCCTATATAGTTTAACTGTTCAGATAAAATGATCAGTGAAAATTCACAATTGCACGCAGACCAAAGTCGAATTAGAATTCTTTTTGAGCAGATCACGAAAAAAGTCATCAGGGATTTCTGGTTGCAATGAATAATGTTTTATACTAGTTTACAAGTAATTAAATGCGAATAGATAATTATCAATGAGAAATATACCGCGTGACGTGTTGATTTGTTTCAATTTTGCAAGTTGGTTGTTACAAATCGAAACGATACCTAATCAATTTAAAAATGCAAGATAATGTTAGAGACGATATAAAAATGTTGATTAAGATAGGAAAACATTATTTTTTCCGACTATAGTGTTTGAATACATTTTCAGATATTGCGGAGAAATAAATATGTTCAGTTGTAATACCTGCATATCTTTATAAAAAAAGTTGTTGTCATACACATAATGATTATGAATGCAATGTTATAATCCATATCAAATTGTTTATGATTTCATTGTTATCATCCCCCACAAACGGTTGATGGATATATTGTTATCACCCACATCAACTCAGTTGAATTCAGTTTTGTCTTTCGTGTCAAACTGTTAATGCATTCATAGTTATCATTTATATCAAACTGTTCATGCATCCATCGTTTTCATCCACACAAACTGTTTATGTTGCCATATGCACATCGAATTGTTTATGAATTCATCATTATCATCCACTTAAAACAGTTTATGAATCCTACGTTATCATCAACATAAACCTGCTTATGAATTCATTGTTATCAATTACATCAGACTTTGATGACTTCATTGTTACATTCAACATCAAACTGATTATGAAAACATCGTTACCATCCACATTAAAATGTTGATAACTTCACTGTTAGATGTACCATTTATTGTTATC